>CAHIKZ030005521.1:750000-915000 GCA_903632075.3 Acanthosepion pharaonis | reverse complement strand
CTTGGTATCTATAGTAATAAACATGTTGGATTAGTAGACATTTGTAATGTACCTTTTGTGTGTATATATATATATATATATATATATATATATATATATATATATATATATACACACACACACATATACATATGTATGTATGTATGTATATATATATATATATATATATATATATATATATATATATAGATAGATAGATAGATAGATATGCATGCATTACTGAATATGATAAAAGAAAATAGCAGAGCATTCCTTGTTTATATAGTTCCTGTAGTTTTCATAAAAAACAATGAATGGTTGGATCAAGTCTAAACAGGAATTGTCCATCAGACATGCATACATATTCATGTTAACTTCCTCCTTTCTAAACAGAGCCAGAACAATATTAAAACAATAGATATTGTTTCATTGAAAACTGTAACCAGTGACAGTCATATTACTCCTGTTATGCTTTCCCTTTTTATATATAAGCATATATATTTGCATAAATATACCCTATGAATTTCCATTTAATATCTGCTCTCTTTATTATTTACAATAACCCAATTTGGTGATAAGAGATTTTATGCAACACAAGAGTTGCACTTTGTATTGTAAATACATATATACAATAGTCATTGATAATTATTTTTCGATCACAATTATGTAGTTTATTATGGGTTGTAAGAAATATATAACCACAAAAAAGAAACAAGTCAATGAGTGATGGTAACACAAAATTGTGAAACTGTTGAAAATAGATTAGAAAAGAATTGGAATAGAAACTGAAAATGTTACCAAGAAAAATGACCTTAAAATGTCATAAAAATAAATTTGAAAAAAATTAAAAGATTAATAAATAAGTTGATTGACTAGCAAGAAAATATTTGAAGAAATTGGTGTTGCAAATGTAAATTATGAGAAAATATATAGAAGATTCAGGACATTGGCTAAAAATCATGAAAGCAACGACACTACAACCTTTAAATAAACATCCTGAAGAAAAATAAGTTACTTAGATAAAGTAGTGCATAAAAACGTATTTCTCAATTTTAAGTGATAAACATAGTTATACTGAATGAACCTTCATGTAAGTAGTCAACTGCAAACAGTGATGGAGAGGGAGTAATGTTTTGAGCAAATATTGCAGACAGTAAAATTATAAGTCCCTTCAGTGCAGAAAATTATTCTAAGTTCTTGAACAAGATGGTTTTTTATATAGCACAGCTCACAATCAAGAAGTTTTAAGCTAAAATGTACATTCATGCAAGACTATGCTATTTCTAATAGTGTACAGCCAATTGCTGCCCACCTTTTGAAGAAAGGTTTCATGGAGAACAAATTAATGGAATGCCCCCACCAAGCATCTCCAGATATTAAAAAAAAAAAAGAAGTCTGATGAAGGTGTAGAGACACAAAAGGTAATTATCTCACTTTGTAGTCATGTGGGTCATGTGATGGCCATTCAGTGAGGTCACTTCATAGAGTGATGACAGTGGTTGGTCCCTCAGTCAGTTTCCAGGAGTCAAACCAAGCAATTGCTTTTCATAGGCTAAATCTGCCCCTCCCAGCAGCTTACAATCCCATGGTGCAATTTTTCCATGGAAATATATCTTTACTAGAAATAGAAATTTTCATTGACTTGCAGTCCTCAATTTGGGAAAAACCTAGGATTCGCCATTTTCTGTTTGCAGAATATGTCCTCGCTAGTAACATAGCAGATAAATCTGGCATGCTCGAATCTGGAATCCTAAATATGGCTTCTCCAGTAACACATAAGAATCGTCAGCAGACCTAATTCCTGTTGGGAATTATTACAAAGTAAGACAACTATCTTTTTGTTTCCTTTTCCCATTGCTTGTTGTGTAGACATGTGTTATATTTTTTTTTCCATGGGATAAATGTAAATATGTATATATAAATTTGTGTTTGACTGTGGTATAAAACTCTCTCTGAGAACAAAGTATGTTTGTCATTTTTTTCCTTCTGGATATTTCATTCTGTCTATGTAATAAAGTGTTGTGACATCATGGCTATAATAATGCCCATAATGGGGGAAATGTAAACTGGGAGAATAAACGTTCATATCATAACTCACCTATTATTTGGCATACTTGATGTGATGCGATATATATTTAACCCCCATTAAAAGTTATAGAATGTTAAAGAGACCATATTATCATGTAAAATAACAAAATAATTTATTCATGTATCTGGTATAATGCATTAATAAAATATATTTCTTGCATTTAGTTTGTGTATGTAATAAAATGTGACCACACCAACTGCAAGCAATTCACTATTATTTTTAATAAGGACACATCTTATAAACTGAATTTCCCAGTGTATAGCTGGTAGAGTGTATACACATATACATTGTGTCTCAAATATTAACGACTTTTAATTTTTTGTATTTTTTTGCCAGCAGAAAGAAAAGGAGTCATAAAAATACTTACACTATTAATATATTGGATATTTGTCATAATATGAGGGTCAGTTAATATAATGCCTATTCTTCTTTAATTACAAAAACTATAGTAAGAGCAAACAAACATACTGAAATGAAAACAAAAATATGTCGATTCCAACTCTAATCCTCATTCCTTCCCATTGAAGCATTCCACTTTGAATGAGGGCATATGCAACCATCCTGGTTGCTTTCTTGGTTGCATTAATATATATGAGTTGTCTTTTTCAGCCCATTACCATTGGTGGAGAACCAATGTTCTCTGAGTGATGTGTTTTATAGCCCCAGTAGCTCTTGGACAACAAACACTCATTAGTCCTTCATGGAGTTTATTAGCATTCTGGTAAACTACATTGCATTGAACTTTGAGGAGCCAAGAGACTATATTAAACTTCAGACACTACCATGACTGACTTGAGTTTTTTAATAATAATTCTTCTCCCAACTGTAATGAACGCATAGCCTATTTAGCATTATCCTTATTCACAGGAGAAGCTAGCCTGCCACTGTCAAGCCTGGTCAGTTTCTCTTTTCTTGCTTTTTATATATGTCCAGTAGGAAAGCCATTTTGAAAGAGGGTTATATACTGGAAAAGATAAGCTAACTCCACAACATATTCTCCTTTTCTCGTTTTATGATTTGTAGCTAAAAATCCTTAAAGAATGCTATTGCTTTTAAAATTAAGTTACAATAGCCATTCATTTTTCACCAACCTTTGTATGTATCAATTACTTTAGACTACATATCAATTTCACAATAGTTTCATGATTTTCATTTGATTTTCAAAATTTCACATTGTTAGTTAATTTTCTTAGACTTTTGGTAATCTATGTTGCAATTAAAACTTGAAATCAATTATTACAGAATTCATGCATGGTTTACAAAGACAAACTATTTTGAACAAAAAACTGAAAACAGTGTAATTGTAATAATGGTAGAGTTATAAAGACAAGATTAATGTAAAATGTCTGCTTGATCTTCTGAAACTAGTTTCCATTGATTTTATGAGCTGTTGTATTTCTTCATATGAAACAGACTATAGAGCATCCAGAATAGCATTTGAAAGTTCATCTTTGCTGGGAAATTGCTGTCCACCAGTGTAAAATTTCCTGTTCTGAATGCTCCACAGGTTTTCAATCAGGTTAAGGTTGGGCGGACAAACAATCCACTTCATCAAAGAGTGTCTTTGAAACCCATTTTATTCAGATCTTCATTAGTTTTCTTTGCTCAATGTGATGGAGCATTGCTACGCATAAAAATCATCTTTCTGAAAGTGTCTGGTTTCTTCTTAAACCATGGCTCTAATGTGCCTTTAAAAAAATCAATTTATATCTAAGCTCCGATCTTGATACTCACCATGGACCTACAATTTCACCACCTGTAATCCCACTTGATGTCTCTTTTTGAGATGGAAAGGGAGACAATAGCCACTCAATCTTTGTTCCATCCATCTGGCACATCAGAAGTGGAATGGCATTAGTTAGTGAAAAGAACGGTTGAAAAAATGATCTTTGTAATCAGATGCCCATTTAATTTGATTTTCTGTATGAATAGTTTTGTTTTACCATTGACATCTTGTGCCTTTCTGACACTTCCTCACTGCCAAAATGCCTAAAAAATTTTATAGATTGACAAAAATGGATTTTTTATAAAGTCTTTCGTGATATAGGACACAAAGATTCAAGTTACCATTTTTGAGGAAATTTTTCTCCTTTCCAAATCCTGTTAAAATTTAATGCACTGTTTCTCTATTCATATTTAGTTCTTCTGATATCTGTTGAACATTTATTCTTCAATCTGTGCATACCAAGGTTAACACACTGTCTGCATTTGCATCTGTTTTTTGGCTGACCACTTCTTGTGGACTTCATTGTGAATATCTTGCTGCCCTTCTTTGAACCACCTGTGCCACTTGAAAACTATCAATGTCTTTCAAGAATGTTCACTCTAAGCTATTTTTGATAGGGTTAACATTTCATTAGCACTTTTTATCAATTTTCCCTTGGTTTTAACCCACAGCGCCATATTCCATTCATTCATCTTCTACCAGCAGTATAACATGAATATATTCCCAGTCCTCAATGTGCTCAGTGTTTAAAGAAAGTGGAAATTGGAAGATTTTTGAACATGCTCAGTTACAAATGTCTGCCTGAGTCATTCTCATATACTGTGGTCATTTTCAGAATTAAATTGTTATATCTCATATATACATAGTTTTGATCCAGTAAATCAGTATTTTCACAAGAGAGTTGGTATTAATCAACTGATGTTGGTAAAATAACCAAGATATATATACATGCACAGTATATTAAGACATGTTCCACTCATCTATTTTTATTAGAATATAGATAAAACCTTGATTTAGGGGTGTCAGGTTTTATTATGCAAAATGCAACATAAATTTGTTTTTGTTTATAAATAAATCCAAAAGATAGAGCCTAGAGGAATATATATCTGATTAAAACAATATTCCATGTACTTGAATAAATTATTATTTTACATGTCAATATAGGCTCTTTGACATTTTATAAACTTCATCATTTTTTTATCCATTAATTATGTTAACTTTTCTACTATTTCAACTTTAACATTACTTTCAGCAATTTGTTTCCCATTCTCATACACATCCCTTTTAATGATGGATTACAAGTTTTAATGGGTTAATATCTGGAGATGTTGAGAAACATTAATTAATTTGGTATTACTGAAACCATTTTTTTGGCAAAATGAGCAAGATTCAGCCTTATAGAATGTGATAGAACATTATCTTGTATAAATATACACTTTAGCTTAAAGGTTCTTTGTTAAAACCTATACCATTCAAAAAACATTTTGTACAAGAACTTATGATAATTTTCTTCATTTATCATCATCAACAATCTGAAGTGACCTAGAATTTTATTTCCTACAATACTAGCACAAAACCTGATTCAATCTTTCTGCTGTTGTCTTCTGAGCCAAGTGACTAAACTTTTCCCATGATAGACCCAATTTCTAGCACAGCCATTAGGTTCATCACTAAATATTTTTTTTTAATCATTTCACCCCAAGCAAGCCAGTAAAGCCACCAAGATGCATGAGATTACTGAGTGTTAGAGAATATGAGAAAATATACTATTAAGGAGAGAGCAATAAAAAACAGGAATTAAGAAGATAGAAGATAACTGTTGAAATTGCATTTAAATTTTTGAAGATCAATGTTGACTGGGAAGCAAGAAGCTAGAAGAGAGTTCCACAAATGAGATGTGCAATAGAAGAAACTATTAGCAAAGAAATTACAGTTATATTTTGCAATTTCAACTGTAAAATGATTAGTCCTTGCCACCAATCTAGTGCTACACTTAAATTCATAAAGTCATAGAGGAAAGTTCATCAGAAATTACTATTGAGAAATCAGTTTTCATGTACTTCATCTAATTTACATGTTTCTCTTTTTGATATTTACTTAATTTCATGTTTTTAGCCATTGTTCTTAATATGCTGAATCTTATTTCATTGTTTCTAATTTCAACAGGAGTTAATGTTTTTGTGTTTGCCAATCTTATTTATTACACTTTTAAATTTTCTTTAATATTTTTTGTAACATCTTTAAAGCCATTTTTTCCTTGTTCTTGCCAATGCTTTCAATGTTTGGGGATTGCTCTATGATTTCTGCTCGACAGTTTCTCAATTCCTAACATTCTGTCCCCATCACTCAAAGACATTACAATCTTTTTGATCTTTCTCATTAACTATATCAATCTTTAAATATGAGTGACCATATATATATATATATATATATATGAGTTGGGATCAAATATAGAGCAAATTTGGATTGAAATCTGGCAGAATGATAAGATAAAGAACAAATAGGAAACTTCAATATAACATGTTTAACTTTTTATTAAAGCTTTGTCAGCTGGAATATATATATATATATATATATATATATATATATATATATTTAAAAAATATGATAACCCTATTGTTGCATAGTATAATTTCACACCAACAAATCAGTTATTTTAAATATTTCTAATTGAAGCATACAAGCTGAAATTCACATGGTATATTTATATAAATATATCCTGAAAATTTTACATCAGTTGGTTAATAATTTGTGAAATCAGTGACTTCCATAATAAAACCTGATATTCTAAAAACACACACATATACACACACACATATATATATATATATATATATATGAAGAAATAGTTTTAAGGTATGCTATATTTATGGGATAAAGTGCTCAATATCAGAGATAGAGCATATGTAAATATAAAAGTGAACATGGAAGTCAACACTCAGAGGTGACAGACTGTTTTATGCTAAACACAATTATCAAGCATGAAACAGTCTGTTGCCTCTGAGTGTTGATTTCAACATACACTTTTATATATATTCTCACACAAATGATTTTAAAAATTCTAATATTTATTTGGTCATATTTTGTGAAGTTGATCAGACCAAGTTCACAAACTTGTGTATGTGAATAATGAATATTTAGGAATCAAGAATTCATTTGAGCAAGTTTTATCAAATTCAACAAACAAGTGTTTAATATTTATGGCATTTTTATAATTTCTGCATTAAATTGTTGCACATCTAGATAAAAAAATTGTAAATAAGCTGTCCAAAATACTTGTTTTTTTTCTGTTTTTGCTCGAGTACTTTCAACTATTTTGCTTATTATCAAAAAGTAAGTGTTGTCTGCATCATTGAAAAAAGTTTTATTAGGTACATACTGGTATTTTTTTGGTATGTTACATTTCATATTTAAATATACATGCATTGTATAACTGACATCATATGTAGAACAGTTTTACCTAGCTTGACAATACAGAAAAGCAAATATATCAAATATAAATCTTTCTTTAAAATAAGTATACAGTACTTATTTTAAAGAAAGATTTCAAATACTTGATGCTAATACAAAAGAAACAATCTGTATTAAATAAAACAACTTTCAGGATAGGTGATGGCATTTTAAAGTGTGTATAAAATAACTGTAGAATATTTTAGAATTATCTACAAAAAATTAAATTGGTTGAATTTAATAAAACTTGTTTACACACAAACACACACATTTCACAAAATCTGACCAACTGGTAAAATATACGGTGATATACAAAAGGACTTTTAAAGAAAATAATAATTTCTGTTAGTTCTACTAACCTCTCACCAGTCAACATTCATGCGCATCAAAACAAAAATGCATCTTTGTTGTGAGTAATCTGTTTTGTCCAGATGTAAAAATTATAATATATATATATATATATATATATATAGGTATTAATGTGGATAAATCAAATAATTAGATATTAGCAACTGTATATAAGTGTGTTACCATGCATACACAGTTAAGTGAATAAATATTTACTCAATTTAATTTTAAGGTGTAAACAAAACAGTGCTCAATGTGGTTAGACAGAGCTAAGAAGTATATATTAATAAATATACATATACTTATGTTCAAAGTGAAACTTAAAGTTTCATTGTTCTACCAACTCATCAGGCATGAATTATTACTTTTGATTTTAAAAAATATAGATATTAAAAAAAAATTTTGCTAAAATTTTGCAGTTGCTAATATCTAATTATTAAACACAGATTCTGTGTTTAATTTAGCATTCCTCCCATGAGACCCAGTATATTTTTTTTAAAAAATCCAAAGTAATAATTTGTGCCTAGAGGGTTGGTAGAACAATAAAACTAAGTTGCACTTCAAACATAGAGGTATGTGTGTATATATATATATATATATAGATATATATATATATATAGTATTGTGTGTTATATCC
The DNA here is from genome assembly GCA_903632075.3 of Acanthosepion pharaonis. Taxonomy (NCBI): domain Eukaryota; kingdom Metazoa; phylum Mollusca; class Cephalopoda; order Sepiida; family Sepiidae; genus Acanthosepion; species Acanthosepion pharaonis. Next base: position 906,771 of record CAHIKZ030005521.1, on the reverse strand, counting down.
TGAGGAACCAATTTATCCATATATAAAAAAATTAGTGTGTTTTGGTAGTGAATTAATGCAACTTAGACAAAAAAAAAAAAAACGAAATAAAAACACTTTTTATACATGATGCAAAGCAATATGAAAATTTATTGTAAGAAAAATGTTATGATTATATCAATTGTTAGGATAAATCTTAAAAGTCCATTAAAAATTATAAGTGTATATGATGCAGAAAAGAATTTTATTGAAATAAAATAGGAGCTAGAAACACTGATAACACATAATATATTAAAAGGTCTTTACAGAGTATATTCATGTAAGACAATGTAAATAATGGGTCTTTTACTGCCATATCAATTGATAATATCTAATCAGATGTTGCATGTTGTTATGATTTAAGATCTGTATCATTTGTTGACAAACAGAAAACCTTGACTTACAATTCAGTGCTGCTCAGAAGGGGATCAAAATAACTTATCTATCTTTTCTCTGGAATTTGCTGTGTGACATTTGACAATGTATAAAGGTCTCAAGTTCAAAATAAAAACATGAAAACAGAATATTTTGGAAGAAAGGCATAAATAGTATTTTCCCATGCTTCTGAATTTCTATAATGAATAATTTATTTCTTATTTTCTAAGAATTATATCCAGTTAAACAAATAAAAAAAGAAAATAAATATTCAACTTGTGCAAGCAGCAAGGTCTTGATGGCTTTGAATAAATGAAGCATTCAATTGTTTGACCCATTTCTCAGATTTTGAACCAGATATGAATCCACCAACTTATCACAGAGTAGCAAGATAGTAATAATATACTTATAAACTGACCGATAGAGATCTTAATGTTTTATATATTAAAAAAGGGTAGTACGATTTAAACAAGAGTATTTTTACTTATAAAATGCTATAAATGTTACATACTGCCATGTAGAAATTTTTAACCTTCCTTTAATGATTATAACTTAATACTGAGGACGGACTTCAGATCTTAATAGTTCTTTCCAATGCTATATCATTGTAATTCTATCAACAAAAACCTTTGAAATTGATAGGAAGTATTTATATAGATAGTATACAAAAATGCTCAAATACAAGAATGACTATTAAGTGCAAAAACTTTGTTACCAGAATTTTCTTTCTTCTTACCAATTGTTTGGTAATTAGCTTTACCAACCCGTATAGAGAGAGTATTTGAATCTTTATGACATGCAGCATTCAATCAAATAATCTTATACTAAAGCTATGAAAAATTGAAATTGAATATTAATTTTTAAGAGTTTCTTTAACTCCTTGAAAAATTACAGAATCATTATGTTTAATTTACTGGATGTTCTTTCAGCATTTTTACTTAAAAACAAATAAACAAATTACAAATATGATGCAAAACAATTTTTGTTTGACATTCTGGCTTCATGAAACATACCCCAAACAAATTAAATGCAATTATTTTAACTAATGAGATAACCTTTCCAGATGAAACAGTAAAAAAAAAAAAAAAAAAAATCATGGAATTATTCAATGTTGAGGAATCATTAAAAAAGAAGAAGAAATCATAGCACTTCTTTTCAGGTTTTTATAACAACATGAACTCTTTGAAGCATGGATTTCATTAATAAAAAATAATATTCTGCATCAAGCTGGTTTTAAGTTTCTCAGTTGACAGATCAGCTTTTCAGGATGGAACCTCATCATGAACCATTTTTAAAACTTGCCATTATAAATATTCAATTGGATCGAGATCCAGGCTTTTTGCTATCCATGTCATTGAGTCGATGTGTCTTTCCTGATGAAAAGCTTTAACTTTCTTTACTTTATGGCAAGATGCGTTATCATCCTGAAAATGCACTTCTTCATCACTAAAAGGTTTTTCTATCAATGTGATGAGAAAAGTTATCAAAATTTCAATGTCGATCTGCTGCGGCTTATTGATTACCATTTCCCTTGGCTGTTTACCTTAAATGCACCCCCTTATCATAAATTAAAGAGCATATTTGCTTGTTTATTTCAGGCAACCATTTTTATGTGTTTCATTGAAATAGCACAAAAAAAAGTTCCAGCATCACTGCTTTGGCCAATGCAAATTCATGATTTATTACTAGATATCACTTTCTTTCAATCATCCACACTCCATGATTGTTTCTTTGTAGCCAATTGTAACTTTCCACCATTTAAGTTTTAATGTTGGTTTTGCTTGGCTTTTCCCTATAGAAATTCCATTTCACTTAGTTGATTTCTTACAGTTATGACATAAAAATTAGCTACTGTTTCTATCCAATTTCTTTTTATTCATTTTTTGTTTTCAAAATATATTGCTTAGAGTTTTCTAACCTGATGCTTTAATATCTTGTGTCTGCTCATTTGTTTTCCTATCCTATTTTGTTTATACTTGCTCTGAATTTTAGACAACTAACTCGGAACAACCAACTTGCCATAATCTATGTTGGATTGCTTTCTCAAAGGAGTTTTATAATCCTTTCTGTTTCAATGCACAACTCTCTTGTTGAAGACATGTTTCTTTTCACTTAGCCAAGTATGACAATTTATGAAAGTTGGAAAGCACTCTCTTAACAAATTAACAGACAAATTATTTGTTATGTGTTTGAGAATTTAGAAAGCAAATTACAAGGTGAGCATTTTTCTAACAATTTCATTTGGAAAAGTAAGGCATTAATTTAAACAATTGGGATGCATTTCATGAAACCAGAAGGTTTGGTTCTTAAAGGAAAATTATATTTGTCATATGTGGGATATTTTTATTTGTTATGAAGTAAAAGTTGAGGGAAAATCCTCTAAGTGAATTGATGCCATTATTTTTGCCAGGGATAATATGAAGAAAGTTGGATCTTTAAATCAGTTTTTTCTAACAATTAAAAAAAAAAGAAAGAAGAAAATAATCTTCATCATAACTATTAGAAAATATCACCAGCAAAAAATTAAATAGGATATGGCAGCCAATAGTGCCAAGTTTTTGAGAAGCTGAATTAAGATGTGGGCAGTTTCATGATCAACTGACAGCTTGTGGGTTGGTTGCACATATTTGTAAAACATTCACTTATATTTGGTTTTGAGTAGGAGAATATCAAACCATAGTAAAATTATTGAAATATTAGTACAAATTTATTTTTTAACTTAATATAATATTCTTTTTAAGTCTAAGGGAAATGAGTGCAGGAAAAAATAAATATAGAATCTTAAAATTATTGAAACATGCCTATTCACTTGGTAGAAAGATTAACGCTTATAGCATTCACTGTCAGCTGAAGTAATGTGTGTAGACAGAGGAAAAAAAACATTTATCAGAATATTGCTTTGTAGCTTTTGTTCTTATGCTTGAATACTTTAGAACAATGTTTGATCACTTAAAATTAAAGAGAAAGACTGGAGCCATAACTATTTGAAATGGCTGCTAAGGTCCACATTCCAAACATAAATTCTTAAAATAAAGGTGAAGAATAACAAATGTTGATAGAAGAGCAATAGAGTAATTCTAAGTATTTATATCAATGGCTGTCTGTGAGAAAGAATAAAACATAAAAGAGAAGATATACCAAATTTGCTCATATAAATATGGCACCAGATGAATTTATTTGGAAAAAAAAAACCTTACTGCAAGCAATTTCATATCCAATCTGGGATATCCTATCAATGAACATATATCATTGAATTCTGTACCAGTGTTGTTAGGATTAATTGGATGATAATCGGTAATTGGTCACATCAGCATTTACCAATTAATTTGTCATCAGATTTTTCTTTTTGCCAACTAATTGGTTTTCCTACTTGGTTATCCTTGTTTATTCCATCACGGAGATTTCATCCCAGGATTAAGACTCATCAGTTATCTTAGATACAGAATGAATTCAAATAATATTCTCATAGTTTTTCATTAATTTTCTTTTTGCCAATATTTACTGAAAGTAATTAAATTACTGATTATCAACCAATTAATTAGTGCACCATATTCTATACAAAGGTAAAGATAAATATCTTGCCTATTCATTAACTTTTACCAAAAAAAAAAAAGAACAGGACAAATTAAATCTATTACTTTAGCAATAAAGAAGTTGATCTGAAATTATTTTTACCAAATACAATGTCAGTAATAAAAAATACTAATGAAATCCCTTTGTTTCTATTAGTATTTTCCAATTAAAAATTTTCAATGTTGCACCAGAATGTTTTTAAAAAATATCCAGAATATTGAAAAAGTAACAATTTAAGAAATAACAAAGCCTCCAAGACTTCAGGAGTTTTAATGAAATAACTTGCATAATGGGATTGAAAACTAATGAAATAATTTTATTTTTAACAGTCTGCTGTCACTGAAAAAAATTAAATAATTATCCACATCAAAATAATGTATAATTTGAGAGGCTCTCAAGGTACAATATGAAAAGAAAATAGCTGACCAGATATGGAAAAAAGATAACAAAACATGCTGAATTGCTGGACAACAGTTGTATAGTGTTAAGAAGCTTGTAAATGATTAAGCCAATGGCAGCAGGATGGGATTAATAGAAAAATAGAAATAATAAAGATTATGATACAGATGGTAGATAACAATTGACCCTAAAATAAGATGTTCAACATTAACAAGGCAACATAAAGAAAACACACAATTAATGAAGATTTATGAAAATGCTCATAAAAATAAATGGATATAAATTTTCAATAATCACAGCACAAACAGTTTCTAATCTCCATGCAAATTCTTTTGCTATTTGTGATTTAAACTTGTAAATCAGGTTTATTCAGATTTTGATTAATATACTTGACTCATTTCAAAATAAGAAATATTCTATTTTCTTTAAATTTAACAACAGTAGAAAAGAAAAGAAAATGAATTCTGTTCCTTAAAATACTTATCAAAATAACATAAATCTAACTGCTACTGAGAAAATAAGAAAATTTTATTTATTAATGTAGTTGGTCATGCATTATAGACAACAGAAATTTGTTGAAACCATTCAAAATTTACCAGATTTGATAGCATAGAAGACACATTTTTTCCAAAATGAAAAGAAACTCATTCAGAATTGAGCCAAATAAAGTATGATATGAAATTCTAGTAAGATTCAGTGTGCCATCCAATATTCTCTCCTTTAAAATGGAGGCATGAATCTTATATGCTAGCAAATAAGGAAAGCTTCAGTTATCATTCATGTCCAAATGCAATTACACAGATTAAAAGCAATTCCAAAAATTACTTTCTTTTGTATATTCAATGTTTTATACTATAAACAAATAGTTCAATTTTCAAATTTTATTTCTTTTACAAAAAAAAAAATGACATGATGAATTTTAGTGAAACTTCACATAATTGTTATTCAATAGGCAAAAATAATTATGTGCCAATTTTCATGAAAATCTATCTTATTTTTAGATATGTTGCTAAAAGATCAAAGTATATAACTATATAGATTCTAACTTTGGCATGAATGGTAAAATTACTTCTATTCATAAAACCAAATTGTACTTGTGTATATTGCAGCAAACATTTGTAAGAAAATTTGCTAACTTCCATTTGAAAGTAATTCAGTTGAGGTCAACAATGGTTTCATTGCCAAGAACACTGATAATTATCTTAGGTTTATGTCTACACATCATCTTGATGCATGCAAATATACAAGGAAAATTGTGTGTCTAAAAAATGTATGTTTGAACTGACACAACTAATAAAAGATAGAGCACTTGTTATTGGCAGATTGTTGAGTTGATATCGATTTAAATAGGAAAAAAATTCAATTAAACAATTGCCTTGAATACAGTTTAAGACAATCAAATAAAGTAAAGATTTTACAAGCAATCTAATGACCCAAATTATAGAACTGCTAATAATAAAAAAGGAAAATAATTTGAAGATTTATATAACAATAGGTGACAAAATGAACTTTTTTTTATACAATTCTTTTTTACAGCACTGATATACTTCAATACTTAATAGATATTTGTACAATAGTAAAACAGATTTTGCAAGAGGTAGACTGATTGTTAAGCAGAAAGGGACTTTTTAATCCTAGATTAAAGTGAGAATTTCCTTTGAGATAAGAAGAAATGTTTACAGTGTAGAGAATTAATGGTTAAAATATTTCATGTTCAGACCTGGGGTCTCTACAAGACACTCGTTTGGGGTGAAAATATTGAAGTATGAGATTGATTCTTGATTGATTCAACCATTTGCAAGTTATTTAAAGATAGAAAATATTTTTTTAGATTGTAAGAATTTTATTTTTTTATAGATAATCATGATTTAATCTTACTAATCGACCCATAGCTGGGGGGAGAAGAGATGGATTCATACCTTTCCCAAGGGTATTTGTGCATAAGTAAATATAACAAACCCAACTGGAGTTCAAACTCAGCTCTCTGATTAACAATTCCGATCTATTATCCTTTACACCACCTGCATATTCAAGCGTACAGCACCTGGTATTTCCAAGCAGTCATGCATCTAAGTACTGACCAGGCTTGACATTGCTTAACTTTGGTGATCATACGGGAACTGGTGTTTCAACATGATGTGACCATAAGCCTAAGCATAAGAAATTGTTGCTTTAAACTGCCAAACACTCAAAGGTAACTTTCAATATTGTTGACAATCTCAGAATTTCTTCTAATTTTCAAGAGACTGGTTAAGCATTCTTATTCAGTCAGTCTTTGTAATTAAGATATAATCATGCCATAAACAGCATATTTTACTTTGTAAAATATTTTATTGCAACTTGCAGCTAATATTTCAATTATTTAATCCTGAGCTGAAAGTCACAAAATATTCTTCAGAAGACAAAAATATCTGTAATATACCAATGATTAAGAGAGGGAAAATTATAAGCAAATTTTCTATTCTTTACCAAGAATTAAACAGCACACTGATGAAAGATGGAACACAAATTGGTAGAATTAAAAAAAATTAAATTAATTCCTATTTATGAAGGAAATTTGTAATTCAGTGTTACAAGAAACATCCTGAAGCTATTTTTCTCAATGCTGCATATTGTGCGGTATGGAGAAATTTAATAAGATACACAAGAACGTATTGAGGGTCACAGAATAGCAACTGCTTTGGTATTAGGGTGAAGACAGACAATAAAAAAGACAGATGTCAATCATAGCTAAGGGAAATTAAATGAACTCATTTAGGACTTGCTTTATTCATAGCTAAGGAAGTAAATTACCTGCAACTGATAATGACTAAACTCTTTACAAAATCAAATTTAAATTATCCCACCATTCAAATATTAATTAGTTATCTCAGAAGAATGAATTGTGAGAGAAAAATGTGACCTTCATTCTTTCCTTTATCTGTAAGATAATTTTTTTTTTTTAAAATTTCAAATTGATTTGTTGATATTCTATTGAACACATTCTTCTGGAATACTTAAATAATTTATGCCTAATTCCATTTATAGATATACAAGGGGGGGGGGGTTTGCTGAAAATGACCAATTTCCCAAAATTAGCCTTTCAATGACCAAACATCAGAATACTGATTTTGGGTAGGAAGTTGAGTTGCCTGAGCACCAGAACATTCCAGCATTATATGATGTTATCCATGAGATAAGTTTGTATATTACATTCAATCATATTTTACATAAACTTACACATTGTCCAAGATTAAACAAAAGAAAATGAAGTAAGAAGAAATTAACTGCTTCTTTTATACAGAATCAAGAAAGTTAAGATTAGATGTAATATATATATATATATATATATATATATATATACACACACACACACATGAAAAGAGTCATTATGGATGTTTTTTTTAAATAAAAATTGGCGTAAACATAACAGAACTTACAACAACAGTTTTATTATTTAGAAAAAAAAAAAAATCTTGAAAAAGTTATGTGAGTGCTATTTCATTGTTGTTAGATACAAAACACAACCATAAATTCAAATAACTTGGAAAATTTAATTTTATTCCACAAAACAGTCCTGAAAAACATCTAAGCCTTTGTTTCTCTTATACAGATAGTAATGTTTGATTAAAGTAAATAAACAGTTATAAAATAAATAAGATTTTGTTTTAAAAAAAAGTCTGAAGTTATAGAATTACATGAAAGATTGAAGATGGAGAACAAAATCGTTATATGTTATTCAATTAATGTTGAAAATTAAAAAAATGTTTTTTACTTTAACTTAAGGAATCAAATAAACTTTTGATCACCCAATACAATTAGAGGACAGAAAGTGTGACATGGAAATCCAAAGATGGATTGAGACAGCAAGAAACGCCTTCCAAAAGCTGAGCAAAGTATTAAACAAAAATATTGTAGGAGGACTGATAGTACTCTTTGTTTCTAAAAAATGAGTACTGAACTGTTATGTAATATTAGTACTCCTATATGGCAGAAAATACTGGACAATTTCTTTACAGATGAAGAAGAGACTTGATGCAACAAAAATGTGGTTTAACAGAAAAGGCTGCGAATACCATGGACCAAACATGTGAGCAACAAAGGAGTTCTAGAGATTAATGGCAACAAAAAGGACACATTTACTTAACATCAAAAAGAGATAGTTGAAATTTCTGAGGCACATAATAAGGAAGGAGGGCTTGGAAAATTTGATACTCACAGGACAGAATGAAGGTAAGAGGGACAAAGGAAAGCAATGCATAACCTACCTAGTGAGCTTGAGTGAATGGATGGTGGAGCAGGGCTAGGGGGAAGTGGCAAAAAGACAAAAGTAGTTAAAAGCTAAAAAGGAAAGGAGATTGTGAAGAGCCACGATTACCAACATCCTAAAGGGACACAGCACACAGAAGAAGAATATAATGCAATGTGGAATCAAGGATTGATTTGAACTTTTAAAAACTGATCTAAAAAAAAAAATGGCTAAGAAATAATTCCATTATGACTGGTTAAAATAACAAACTAAAGAATGCTTTGTTTTATCAAATGCTCAGACAATAAGTCATTTTTAAATCTTTGTTGTTAGTAGTAAAGATAAACTGCACAATGGTATGTTATGTTTTTAAAGTTATTTATTGATTTGTTTGACAATTCTATTTTGGATGTAATCCAAAAAAGAGAAGTAATAGCAATCCAGTTTATGGAAGAAATATTCTATAGAATATTTAACTTGAGCTCTAAAGGTGTTGAAAGAGGTTGAAATATTTCTGGGTCTTTGAGAGAAATTGCCATTTTTTCCCCCAAGTGGATATGATTACACGCAGAAGATGGGTGTGTCAGGAAAGGGATTTCTTTTTTGTTCTCACATTGGTGGAAATGCAAAACTGTAAGATGCACTGTCATCTATTAAAAGCAAAGAAACATCTCTTGCTTTTTAGGCATGTTAATTTGTTCAGCAATATGCACATGGTTTGATAAGGAAATTAAGTGCCATGGGAAACATCAGTGATGATTGACTGCAAAACGAGACCAAATTAATAAACAGCAGCATGCAGAACCAATAGTATCATCAGATCTACAAATAATCACATTCTTTTTGTAAATCTATAGACTTACTTGACCAGAGAACAGCCATCAATAAAGTCAACAATACAATATGATTTGTGAGAAGCACATGAGTTAACATGGGAATGATAAACATCAATATTCAGTTTAGTGCTTGTCACATTCAGATCTTGTCACAGAAGCTTCAGTATCTGGTTGGAACAGATATGACTGTATATTCAGACAAGAAATTGCTTCAGGACACATTTTAAAGCCTAAAAAATCATACATATTCAAAGAAACCTAATATTTCTATAGATCTACATGCATCTTAAATCTGGATGACAAGTAATGATAAATGTAAACTGATTAGATTCAAGTTATTTTACAAACATCAAAGAAATGACAGGTATAAAACATCCTTATTAGATCTTGTTCAGGAAAGTATTCTGACAACTAGTAATTTCTATCAATATTATTATATCTTTTTGAGAGCTGACTAATTGCTTTTAAAAGATATGTAATATCAGAAATATTAATTTCTTAAGTTAGGAATTTGTTGAGAATGAATATGATTTGTAAACACATTTATAGTCATAGAAATTGCATGTTTCTTTTTACATTTCTTTTGAAGATGTCTTCTCTTTGCATGAATAAAACGATAATATTAGGGTTAACAAGGATTTTGTTCTAACTTTTCTTTTGTCTTCTGCTTGAAGCTAGTAGGCAAGTGAATTTTCTTGTCTCCCAATATTGTTAGAATTTGCTTTCAGTACAGATATGTGTAGGCACAATTTCTCAAAATTATCATTTGCAATATTTATGCTTGGACATTTGTTATTTTAGCCAATGTGTTCTGTTTATTGGTGGATGACTATAACAAAAAAATAATGAAAAGACAAAAGAAAAACAAGGATAAGTTTTGTGAAAATTTATAAGTTGTGACTGATGGCTCATCACACAAATTCCAAACTTCTATATGCCATATCCTTTCAGAATGTCCAGACTATGGTATACAAAATATACCATTTCACTTGTGTGGAAAGATCAATATGAACCCAAGTTATCTTGTGCAGCAACTTTGATTAAACAAATATTTTGAATTGTATTTAGAGACAAAATTTCCTTTTATTCAAAGATTTACATAAAATGAAGTAGAAAAACATTTAAAAATATCAAATAGTACCTACAATAAATACAATAAAAATTTCTAACGAGATGTCATTTAGTTGTTAGTATAGAATGTTTACAAGCTCCAATTCAAGAGTAATGACTGCTATTCTGTTGAAGTATTATATTACTTGAATTCCTATTAGCCATGTCTATAAGGCATATCTAAGTATGGAAATCTTACTCTCACAAACATACATAGAGAAGTAATAGTGACAGGCAAAAATAATTACAGTGAAGAAACAAGCAGATGCTGCAGAGTCGTAATCAAAGTTCCAGTCCCCAGCTGAACCTTTATTGTAATTGTTATCTCTTCTTTTTACTTGAACCCTTCTCCTCCTCCTCCTCCTTCCTTCCTTCTTCACTTTCTTATACTGTGAACAATGAATGAAGGTTGGCTGCCAATGCAGAGATTGGTCATAAAGTAAGCCTAATCCTTATTCCTATTTTAAACATAGCAATATTCCTCAAAGACATGCAAAAGAAAAGAAAAATACAGGAAGAGATAAGCACAGAGACAACAATAAAAAAAGAAGACAAGCAGATAAATCAGCCAATAGAAGGAGAAGATCAAATAGAAAGAGGCATAAAATGTGAGGAAGTAAGTTAGAGTAAGGATAATAGGGGGGGGACACAAGGAGAAAGAAGAATGGCCAAAAGGAAAATAAAGAGAGAATATCCTGAGATATTACTTAAAAAGAAAAGGAAAAAGCAGACCTACTCAGAAAAAGAAAATGACTATCAAAGTATAGAAATACAAGGAAAAAGAGAACGTATAAAAGAAAAAAAGGGTTGTAAAATCTCATACAGAAAATAAAACCTAACTAGCAAACAGAAGAATGGCTGTAACGGAAATCAGAAATTAAAATAGTAAAAAGAAAAAGTTGAATTATAATGAAATGAAAGAGAAAACATGCAATAGATAAACCGAAAGAGAGAATAACTGTTAGGTTATAGAAGATATAAACACAATCAAATAATCAGAGATTGTAATGTCAGCTTGTTGATAAATCCTTTAGTAGTACTTCTATAAGTACTAAGGGATTTATTAACTGATTTTCGTTTCCTATAAGTTTATGTCATCAAATCTTGTATTATCAGCAAAGAATGTAATTGCAAACATATGAATAATAAAGTTCTACTTATCCAAAAATTTTTATATTGACACAACTAATGTTACCAGAACTAAGTTTGTTAATTGCTAGACCACAATTAGAAGTGATTTACATGCTGTAAAACAAAAGATAATAGTCAATTTCTTCTAACTTTAGCCAAGTCAAAACTTGTGTTCTTGTTTATTTTCTGTCTCTCTCTCTCTCTCACACACACTCACTCTCTCTCTCTCTCTCTCTCTACTTATTTTGGTACACATGCCTGTGCTAGGCAGACAGATGTCTGCTCATAAATATCCTGAATATTATTCATGGAAATATGTACAACAAACTTGAACATGTAGAAATATTCATTTTGAGGTGAATCATTTTCATTTTTTATTTTTCAAGAATTATACATGTACATAAAAAATAATGAGTGATGGTGTCTGTTGAGGAAGAGATTGACCTAAAGAAGAAAAATTAACATGATGACACTAAGAGTTGATGCCATTTTTGGATAGTCAGTTAAAATGAATGGGAAATTTTTGTTCTTTACATAGCTCAGGTTTTTTTATTCTTTAGATTATAATAACAATGCAAAAAACAGTATAATCAAACATAAGAAAATGTTAGCTATTTTTCAGAAATGCCAAGCATTCAACATTAGGATTGTAACATTTTTAACTTTCAGGAATCTAAACAACAAATTTGCCAAGGAAAAGGAAATTAGTTTAAAAAGAAAAGGAATTTGCAGAAAGTCTTTTTTTCTACAGTTGATGAATTAGCAATGACTAAGAGAGTTCCACTGCAAAGAAATTGATATTGATTATAAAAAGGATATTTTGCAAATGTATTTTTGGCATTTGAAGATAAGGCCACATTAACATTTCTGAGAGATTTTTCAAATTCTATTTTGCTTGTTTTTAGTTTCACATTGTTTATACCTTTAAAGTTCCAGGTAAAAATAAATTCCTCTATTTTGCATGTCCATAAGAAGCAGCAAAAGAATAGCCTTGTTAAATTTAGTGTAAGAAATGATAACTGGTGATATATAATCCCCAAGCTGGAATCAGAGAAAATTATAAAGAAATTTATGAAGCTTCAGATGATCAACAACTTGCTCTCATTGTTGATGCAAAGGGAATTAAGCAAAGCTTAACATACATACCCTGCAAAAAAATAGTGTCAAAAAGACAGTTTTTCTGATATTACTGCACACTCCCTCAGTAATTTTTATTCTTTTAAAATGCTAATTTTACAATTTTAACAAAACCCAAACTTATGAAACTGAATTTATTTATCTTTTTTCTCAACAATTGAGCAAAAATATTAAACACTATTCTTGTAAGTAAACAGTCTGATAAAAAAATAGTGTTTAACATTTTTGTTGTCAGTTCTTGAGGAAAAAGTATAAATTCAGATGCTTGCAACATGTTTTAGTGAATTTATGTGGTAACAGCAAATGAAAGAGATGGTTGAAAAAAATGCATATTTTTCTAAATGTATAATTAGTTATTCATAATTATGTGTTTATTTAAATTTACTTATTTTCTTGTTCACAGACATTTTTATGAATTTATGAATAAAAAATTGGTTTTCAAAATTTTTTTTCTTTATATGGTAAATAATAAATATTGCATTGTAGTTGGTTCACATATATGTATAAACTTGTAAATACAACATTATACTTGCAAATAGACAATCAAATAAAATAGTGTTTAATTTTTTTCTTCACTTCTTCAATTTAATTCTTAAGAAAAAAGAAAATGTAAAAATCTAGTTTCATATCTTAAAGCTTTATTAAAAGTATGCAAATAGCTGAAATTGCTGAGAGAGTATAACATATTAGTAGTGTCAATAGAAAAAACACTCTTTTAACACACCATATGTTTTGTATGTACATATGTTAAATATTACTGATAACTAATACCTAGGAGAAGAATACAATCTGAAAGTCCTAACTAGATGGCTGAGCAAATATGTATTTTAGGGAAAGTTATAAAGGAAAGAGTAATAAAAAAAGAGCCAGAATTTTCTAAGAAAAAGTAATATTTTCTGCTTTTTCAAGACTATGAGTAAATATGGATTACAATACTAGTCAAAAATGTAAACAATAAAAATAACAACTATACCAATAAAAAGAGCAGAAAGTGAATTAAATTTTAAAAATTAGCTTGATTATGATTCTTATAAAATACAGAAATTTGCATTTCACTAAAAGATAAATTGACAAAATAAATTCTTTACTGTTGAAAACTAATTAAGAGCAATACATTTTTTAAAACCTGTGATACCCATTAGCATAATAAAAACAATATCACTGGAAAGTATTGAAAAAAATCCTGAATTAAATAAAATATTCCATTTTTCAAAACAAGATTGAAACGGTTCAAGAAAAAAATAATCTCATGAGGTAAAAAGCAGGAAAAAAATCAAATAAACCTAGAACAAAAAATTCCAATAAATAGCCACTTAAATATGTACAGGATAGTCCAAAAGTCTTGTCAACCACTACATAATATAATTTTCTATTTCAGACAACTGAAACGACCTCCTACAGTTTGAAAGAGAGGCTGCTTGCAAGTGTATGAACATATTATCATGTGCATTTTGGCAAGAGTATGGAAGATGTGCGACATGACTTCATTAATATTTCTATTGTTCTCATTACTTTTTGGTATGGGGTGACAACATTATTTGACCCTGCTGTATATTAAGCCATTTTATACAATAAGTTTTCTAATTGTGAATTTCCAATAACCATTTTAAACAAATATGTTCCTGTGCTTTGAAATCAATGTTTTTGCCAATGTCTAAAGAGTATTTTTAAATGTTTGTATTTTTCAGTTTGTTAACAATCATTTTAATTTTTCTATGGCATTTACCAAAACAAAATTTGTATTTACTGTATAAATAACTTGATAAATAATTTAATAGCTTATCAATAAAAATCATAATTATTTTTACAAACATTACTAAAATTATCATTGTTCATCATCAGCTTTTTTTTTTGCTGTGAAGTTGTAACTAACTCCCTACATTAAAATAACTTTCACTAAATTAGAGCAAGCAGTGACACAATGGATGTATTTATGGGAGGATTTGACTGAAACAAAATATATATGTAATTAAGAATTTGAGGATAAAAATAAAAATACAAATGCTTACATGTCAAACATATTTTAAGTTTTTACAGGAATTTCAATATTATATAAAAAATGCATTTGGAACTGAAAATGTTAAAGAATTGAAAAAGTGAAAACAAACAAGCAATTGAGAATAATCCATGAGGAGGATGCTTTTAGTTATTCATGAGAATGTTGAAGTGGATTTTTAATGGCATATCAACTCTTTAGAGTCATTTTATGCCAAAACTCATGAGAAAGAATCCAAGGCAAAAATCAATGAAGTCACATATGCAGATGAAGTTAATATTAAATATATTTGATAAATGTAATGTCAAAGATAATAAGAGCATGAAGTTATTTACAGCAAAGATTCAATGAGAATTTCTGATGATGCCTTATGATTTATACTTTATTGCTCAGTGTTAATACTTTTATGATGTGATAATACAGATCTTTATTAACATTCAGACCACAACCTTTGATACATGCTAAACTTCATTGAATCTAAACCAACCACCTTTATCAATTTATAGTGTTCTTCATAATAGTATTTAATATTTGAAAAAGAAAAATAATGCCAAAAAGTAGAAAAAGAGTGAAATGCATAAAACATTTATGGCTTTCTAAAGAAGCCATGTATGAAATTAACTATTTTTCTGCCCAATGTTTAAATTAATCTTGTGAAGCTGTCAATAAAGTGTACAAAAACCAATTGGATGGCTTTCTGACTTTTATGACTTTTGGCTTCTTTTCATTTCTCATAACTTTTCTGTCTTTTTTTTTTTTTTTATCAAAAATCACATTCTCAAGTTGCAAAAAGAAATTGTGAGTTTCAATAATAAAACCATGGTCATGTCAAATGAACTTGAAATGAAAATGTTGATGAGCTTCTTTTGGATAAGAGTCGAAACAAATAATGCATTTAGATAATGAAAACTTAAAGATAATTCTACAATACTACTGAGTTTTATTTGTCAGAAAGACTAGTGCAGCTTATAAAAGATTAAAACATCATAAGGCTTGAAAAAATAGGTTTAAAATAACTTTTCTCCAGCCTTTACAGTTGCTTTCTTTATGAGTGAGAGTGTGCATGTAATATGTTATATAAGTGTATGCGTGTGTGCAATATATACACACACATATATATACACATACACACACACACACACACACATATATATACACATACACACACACATATATACACATGCACACACACACACACACACACATATATATTTATTTAGACACATAGAAATGACAAATACAAATTATTTATATTACTTCCTCATAGCAATTCAAACAAAGCTGTCTGAGTGCATCTCTTCTCTTTCCTGACCTTGGCATCCAAGCTAAGGATTGTTTGCTGTATTTTGTTAGTTTTGACTGTCTACTTCATTGCCAAACTATCCTGTTTCACTAGTTGCAGAGGTTTTATCTTTTTATTTCCTTTGCAGTTTTGTGTCTCTTTCAACCTTTTTGACTGAATGCTTTCTCCTTTCATTGCTTTTCTTAAATACTTACTAGAGTTAAAGCAATAACTTTGGGAGAAATTCCATAAATCTATCAAACTAGAAATTCTAAATATTTTTAGTTATCATCAGTCTTTCCATAAATCCATTCAAATAAACTGATTACTTGCTGAGCCACCTTATTCTTCTAAATATAATAAATTTGAAACTAATCTAGTTGCAGGTTTCAATATGGATTGAATACAGGGTTCAGTTTGAAATTCTTAGAAGATTACAATAGATCTCTGGAGAAAGTTGAAGGGCATAATGGCCAAAACATTATGATTATAATGACCAAGATGAGGACACAAGATCCAATAAACCAGCATACAATTCTAATGGTAAAATTAGTTGCTTATATACAGAAAATACATTCATTGACTAAACAATTAGTGTGCTGTTGGTTAAAATTTATAAAATCTTTTTATTAAGACAGTTTTTTCAGCAAATTAGACATCTCAATGCTATGTTATAGCTCTTTCTAATATCGATGAGAGCTTCCTTTCAATCTTTTTGTTTTTTGGTTGTGTAGAAAGTTTATGTCTTGGTTAAAGCATTATGTTCTCATTAAGTTACATGTGCTACCCATTATTGCTGCTGTGAGAAAATGTTCAGGTGATGTAGTTTTTGTTATTTGGTAAAGTTCTTTGTGATTTTCTATCACAAATGGGGTCTCATGAAAGTTTGTCTTCTTTCAGATTTATAAGATTAATTTGTTTTAAGTCATTTTAACCACTGATCTGAGAAAATGGCTCCATATAGATGAAAGTTTTGAAGTCTCTGAATCAGTTAGATGTCAAGCATGACATCCATATAAAAGTCTTGATCTGAAAAAGCTATTTAAGAACACAACTTGTGTTTTTCAAGTTAATATTTTGTATTTGTTGTATCTTACAATGTTGAGCAAAAGTACTCCTAGTGCAACCTACATTAAAATTTCTTATCTCCTATACTAAATTTGTCATAACTTATCCATACAATAATTTGTTTAAAATGTTTAGAACTTATCAATTTGACATTATGAACTTTTATGATTGATTTAGGGTTGGTGCTATCACAACTCTCATTCCAATTACAGATCATGGTTTCTGTTTTAGAAAGCCTACTTTATGGAACATTTGGTATAAAATGTTGATTTATTTAAAGGTTTAATGCAATATTTTGTAGAAAATAGGTAATATCCATGAACCAGAAATTCAATAAGGCATATTAGACTACTATAGATTATATATAGTTCTTTAATTAAGGATACTATGCATCCATTGGTAAGCATAACCAATTTTTGATGTAGTGAAGCCAATAGATTACATATACTAAAAATGACATGCAATCTTTTTTGTTGTCAAATAGTTTAGACACATAAACAGAATGAGTGAGATATTAGAGAATTAGCAAGTATTGGTTAGGTTAAGATCTGTACTTACATTCTCTATAAAAGGCATTATCTAAAAATGATTTGTATTAATGCTTGTGAGTATATTGTATTGACTATTTTTTTTGGCTTCCATCTTTTATCAGATATGATGTGGCATGTCACTGAGCACAGGTTGCAAAACATGTTATCAGGTTTTATTGTTCAGAGTGTTTATCTCATTTCTCTTTGATATGTTTAACCATGGCATTAGGGATTATGATGTATTTGCCAAAAATACAGCATCATAGTGATGAAGTAAAAACTAAATGTTGAAAGCAATTATCATCATCATTATTATTTCCATTATAAAAAGAATATTTAAAAAGGATATGTAAATTTAAACTTTTGATTGAGTCATCAGTGGATTTGTTATATTCTGATCCAACATTAAAAACTGACGAGCAAGCAACAGATTTCAACTTAATCCTTTAATTCCTTAGTTATTATGATGATGATAACAGTGATGATGTTAATGAAAATGTCAATTCAGTAGGATTTTGAATCAAATCAAATATTTGTACATGTTATCAATTTTTTTGTTTTTTCAGATTTGAAATTTTATTAATAAAATTGAACATTTTCAGAAAATATTTTGTGCTTTTTTTACTTTAGCCACATTTTTATTTTCTTTAACATTCTGACATGTCAATTTGCCAATCTGCCTCAAGTAACTACAGAATCCAGTGAATAAATAATCTTAAAAGTTCAAACAAACATAAAAATAGCAGCTTTTTGCATGTCTGATCTTAAGATCATGAAGTAATTTTATTAATGCTGTGTTAGAATTAGCAAGTAACAAAATGATGCTAAATCAGACTATACCTTTGGATTTATTTACAAGAAACAGGACATCTCTAGAAATAATCAAGACAGTGTGTTTCATTACTAACTGAAATATTTCATTCAATAAGTACATGTTTTTATGATAAATTTACATATAAAAAAATAAAAACAACTCATTTCCTCCCCATTTAGAAATGAAACTTAACATATAAAATTAGGTGTGATAATGTCTTTAAATTTACTGAAATACTTATTTAAAAGGAATATTCAGTTAACTACAAAAACACTAATAAGATATGCAATTACTATATAAATTGGAAAGCTCTTAATACAGAAATCAGTTATGAGACTGAATGCAACAAGAAAAGGATAAAAGAAAACAGAATATAAAGAATGTAAAGTGTACTGATTATTGCCAGGGTCAGCAGGTTAAACTAAGACAAAAAGGAAAAATAATAATAATAATAATAATGTGGTGATGGGGTCATGAGAGTTGATGTTGCTTAATATGATGAAAGCCTTTGAATAGTAACCACTTCAAATAAAATCGTAATATGCATTACTGAAAAACACAATGTAGACTAAAAGACCATGTCTATAGCCTACATGCATACATACAACAGAGCCACAGTGTAACATGAGTACAATAAATCTATATATAGTCATAAAAGAAACAGTAGGCCCATTGGAACATGTCTTATTGTTCATCCATCAGTGATAGTGTAATAAAAATGTTTGTCAGGTTGTTTATATGAATGCCATATTATCAATGCTAGCTTATGGAAACCTACAAGAAGTAAAGGGCCATTCTCTGGGCAATTAATACAGTGTTTGTGAAATTCACAATATGTAAACATATACAGACATCTGTATAAGCATTAACAAAAGGTTAAAAACAAAACTTGAAGCCAAAAACTATTTTGTGTCCTTAAATAGTACTAGGAATATATATTGTCAGTTAATGTGTACATTTCAGAAGCATATTTTTCAAAGATGCACAAAGCTTGTGTCCCAGTGGGACCTGTTTGGGGTGAAAATGTTTGGTATGCAACCTACTGGTCCAGTTCTTAGTAATAATAATTAATCTGAAAGCAATGGACACACTACATAAAAAATAAGTGTAGATGATGAATGCAATCAATGATATATACATAAAATCCTTCTCAATGGCCAGTAAACCCGCTGACAAAAGTTTTTAACTGATAAAGCTTTGTTCATCAGAAGCAGGCTGGAAAATGACACTATTCTAATGGAATGAAGTTACCTCCCAGTAGGAAATCTAATGAAAATTTATATTTTCTGAGTAGATCTAAAATATTTCAGATGGGATGTTGGCCTATAAAAAGAGGTTGCAATCATCCATGACAATGAATGCTTACAAGGTTTTTTGCACTATTGCATACCATTTGGTCTGATTAAATAATTCCATTACTCTTCACACTCTCTTCATATGAATTTTGTCAGAATAATGAAACAAAAAATAAAATAATTTGAAAATAATATACTGCAAACAATTCAAAGTGTGCTTCAAATACTATATAAGTATTATTTTTTGTTTAGCAGTTGATTATATTTAATAAAATGTATTATGAAATTTATAATTTTTTTATGAGTGTCTTACAGTTCAATGTTGAGTAGCTCTGATATAGTAATAGTACTAATATGTTCAAATACTTGAAAACAGAAAGCAAATAAAACACACACACACACACAAAACAATGGCATCATATGAAACTCAAAGAATCTGATGGAAATAAGGAATATTACATTATCATATAATTCAGGATTCTCATTTTGTGACAGTCAATAAAAATAAAATCTAACACAAAACTGTTCCTATTTTCAAAGGAATATTTATGAACATGAACCCACTATCAGGGCTGACAACTTAGTAGAAGTGTCCCAAGCAGTTGCAAATGGTAATCTTAAAATAAAGCTCAATACACACAACAAAAATGAAATACTCAGTAAAGTGGTTAAATGCTGCCATTTATTTTGGGTATTGTCATATTTCACCATCATATATTTCTTCCACAAAGTAATTTGCTCAAAAACTTGCTTTGAACATTATATCACAAAGATCATGGTTTAAAGTAGTTCTGATTGTTTGCCTAAAGGGTCTTTAGTCATATTCTAACTTTATTCTATCTATACAAGCCGTTACTTGATTGAAGGTGAACACAAATTTATAAAAAATGATTACTTTTTCTCTAAATATTTCTTGTTAAATTATAGATGTATATTGTAAGCCAGAGTGCATTACATAGTCAAATATGGTACTTTTCATAATCAAAAATAGCTCAAGAATAATTTTTTTAAATATAACTTTTGATACACACCTTACTGAAAATAGTTTATCAGTACAGTCCCTATTTATATAGTATCTACTCTGTATTAACAACAAGGCTTATGTTGAACAAAACTTGTTGACCAGTAAATTATTAGAGGATAACGCATTTAAGGCTCCATACATACATATCTTGTATAAAGATGAAATGCAATTACTTATGTCAACTTTGATGACTTCCAAGTAATAAATAATAAAAAGTTAAAAGCCTAAAAAAGTTAACTAAAAAATCAATAATCAAACAATAGTAAAATCAATTTTAAGATGCCAAAAAGACAAATTTAGCTGTTATACCACTTAGCTGAGCAAATTAAAAAAGGCTAAAATTTGGATAAAGATATAGGTGTGTGTGTGTTCACACTTGCTCAGCTCAGTGATAGAAAGAATATATGTGTCTTTAATATATTTTTTGATAAATATAATTTTCCAATTAACTATATATATATATATATATATATATATATATATATATATATATATATATACAATATATATATATATAAAAGAGAGAGAGAGTGAGACAATATGCATCAGATAAGATTGAAGGAAACAAAACTTCTAACAAAAGATGCTTAAAACCTTTTAAGTTTTCCTAAAAATATAAAATCATTTCCATCAATGTTTTGTAAAGTAACTTTCATCTAAGTGATGCTTTCTTAAACACAAGCTCTCTATTGTATCTGCTAAGATAATGAGAAGCAAATAACTCTAGTGTACTAATGGTTACCTGATAATATGTGATATACCCAGTCAAATGTAAAAAATAAATGCAACCAAAAATGGGCCCCAATACAAATTGTGAAATTGCACCTGACAAATTATACACAAGAGAAATAATGTGTCTCATGATATCAAGGAATATCTCTCCTGATATTTATAGCATATAAAAGAAATCTATTCATTATATACAGAGTTAATTTAAGTTCTTGCAGGATTATTAAAAGTTTGAAGATGCTATGTTAAGAACAAGATCAGTTAATCTTCAAACAATATTTTATTCACCTATTGTCAATATTCAGCAGTATTCATATTAGTCCTAGAAATACTTTTATTATTTAAGCCATTAATCCATAAAGTTTTAGGCTGCCCAGAAAATGATGAGATTTATTTCTTACATTGACATGTATACTCCAAACAAGGAGTACAGTTTACTCTATGGAGTGAGTAGCCATGGTTAAATGCAAAATAAGTGACAAAACTGTTCAACAAACAGAATTGACAAAGTTTACAATAAGCAATAGCAAAGAAAAGAACAGGGTAAAAAATAATATAAAGCAATATATGCAAGGCAAATTAACAGTAATAAGGAAACACAACAGTAATATGGAAAAAAGATCACAAATTAAGAATTGGGGTTGGCACACTAGAGCAAGTTTGGACAAGTGAACATAGTGTTCTGACTTCAAGGCAAGACAGACCAGGACTGAGTCAGATGAAACTGAAAACTGGTCTATTTTATTGACTAAGAAAAAGTCCTAGCAGAGAGGAAAGTATTTTGCAGTCACTCCAAACAGGACTGAAACTAACATACTCCAAGTAGGAAAATGTTTATAAATTCAACATATTTCACTATTTATTTAGTGCCATGAAAAATTTTGGAAGTGGAATAATTTTTTTTTTTAACAGTAAGGTTTATCTTGTACAAGGCCCAGGGTAGAGGGTTTTGATAAGGGGTAGTTTATATGGATAAGAGGGGAAGATAACGGTTGACCCTAGACTTGACTTAAGATTGTAGCGATCAGGGAAATATACTCAAGGGAGTCTGTTCCATAAAGGAGTGGTTCACAGGAAGAAGTTACTTGAGTGGAACTTACTTCTCACCAATGGAATATGGAAGGTATGTGGGTGGTTTGTTACTATGTAAGTGGTATAGTGGGTGCTAACTATGAAGGTCAGATCTGGTGGGATCAGCAAATACAGTTTGCCTGTGCACTTTCCATGGTAGTAGTGATAGAGCAATGAGAGGCTCGCTACATCCCACCTGTGAGAGAGAGGATGGAATGTGGAAAATAATTCTTCTGCAGTAAGGGCTCAAAGATGCATTTGAACTCTATCAAGACTGAAAAGTGAGGTCTGGGCAGCGCCTGTCCAAATATGTCAAAAGTACTCCATTTTGGGCCTGATCTGGCTCTTATAAAGTTAGAGGATAGTATGAGGAGTCAGGTACTTACTGGAGCAGTACAGGAAAGCAAACATTTTACCAACATCTTTAGCAATGGATTGTATATAGGAATTGTTGGGCATGAGTTTGAGGCCCAATATCCTCTCAAGGCACTGGGCTTGCTCAAGAGGCCATCCATTAATTGTGACTGGCAGTAGTTATGCAGAGTTGTTTTTTATTTTCAATGAAAATAAACATAGAATTTAAAAATCAAAACACTTGAAACTACAGGAAACATCAACAAAGCATTTGACCAAAGATAAGTTCCAGCTTCTACAGTTCAGCATTAATTTAAAAGATTTCATTGAAAATATCAACATCTTAAGGATCCAGAAAGCAATTTGATGATAAAATACTAAGATCATTGCATACTAATTTAAAGTACAAAAACTCTTACAGGCATAAACAACACTGTTACATGTTGTCAAAAAATGTGTTCAATCTACTAAAACCTACTATTTTTTCTATTTTAAACTTTTATCTAAAAAAGAAAAATGCCATTCCTTTATAGACAATTAAATATTTATCTCAGCAATTAATAATGAATACAGAGATGATTTAAGGTCAAACAGTAAAGACATGCCTGGTTAAATGGGGATTTTCCAGAAAAAAAGGGAATGCATGTTTGATCTCTGTTGAGAAGTATATTTTCTTTAATAAGACTGTAATGATCATCATCACACACATGCATACATACTTACACAGATTCAAATTATACAACAACAAGCATTCATTGGATAATAAATCAACACTAATTTTTAATAGAAAATTTATAAATCACAGCTATGTGAAAATTTTATAATCGCTATATTTTCGTATAGTAGATTTTGTGCACTTTTGGGAAAATCAGAATCCAAGAGCCTTCTTAGCTTAGTAAATATTTTTCAGGAAATATCAGCTTCTAATTGGTCAATAAACACACAAGTGGGCATTGCAATCCACCCACGCACAATATATTTTTCCAGCGCGTGACTAAGTCAAGTTTCTGCCAAGGCGCTGTGAGCCTGTCACATGATTACATTATCTATAAAAACAAACACGAGTTTGCCTCTTCCTCTCTCTCTCTTCTCTATTCTTGCTGCAAAATGTAGTCCCAGAGAATTATTGTCTTGACCTTGCAGTCAGACATTAAAGAACATTACCAACAATACAAACTCTTACGAACATTCACCAAAATATGAACGTTCACACACACACACACAAATGTTTACACACAAACACAATGTTAATTGTCTATGTGCTTTGTAAATGCTTTGTTTAATACACATATTTGTTTATATATATATATATATATATATATATATATATATATATATCGGTCTTGTTTGTTTGTCTTCCTTATATTCAGTTGGACTTAATCCAAGTCCAGCATTCTATTGTAGCTGGACCTTCTAGCAGGAAATATAAATGCACGTGTTTTCTTTACATTTTCACGTCCCGGTCCTCTACATAAGGGTGATGCTGACGTGATTTTGCGAAGGAAAGCCAATAGTCAACGTAATGGTCCACTACAAGACTTTCAATGATCTAGGACTGTTGATGTTAATTTCGCTGTTTGTGAAGAAGAAAAAAGTGATATCTATTCAATCATATAAACATATGTATCTAGTAAAATAATGTTTATATCAATAAGAGAGAGAAAAATAACCAAAGTTTGGATTAGGTAGGAAAAATAATAGTAAAATATGTTTGAGTTATCTTTTATATATTATATATTACCTGTTAATGCTGAAATTTCAAAGACTTAATTAGAATTTTTGTTTTGTCATTACTCAGTTTGCCATGTCAGTTCATTCAATTTGGATCTTAGTAATAGCAGAGCCACTATAAACATAACCTATCTTTTAAGCTGAGAAATCTGTTGTAAATAGCAGATATCAAAGCTCTATTATTAAATCATGCATCAATATTTTTTTCAGAAGTCCGCCAAATGAGAATAAACCATTAATTGAATGAATCTTTCCTCGCATTGTTCTCCCAAAAGAACAATTTCTTTGTACTCTAACCTTTTTGGGTAACACTATAAATGCCCTGAAATATTCCTTTCATATTTCTAAGTTTTTTAGATTCCTCATATGTTCACATCTTTGTAAAATAGTCATAAAATCAATATTTGTTTTCCTTCAGAAATACTGTACAATGGGCATTAGCAGTGAGAATTGTTCAAACCAAACCACTATATATATATATATATATATATATATATATATAAAACCCAGGAAAAAATAATCGGAATTTTTGTTTGTTCATGAAAGGATAATTTCATACTGATGATTTTATTCTAGAAAAATCATAAAGATAATTCCCAAAGAATAGAGGGGAATCTTTATAGGCAAGAATGCAAAATCAATTCTCATTATGAAATGAATGTATAGAGCTTTGTTAAAAGGTTATTGCTTTCCAAGAAAAGAACAGACTCCAGATTCATTTTACCTTCTAATTCTTTCTTCTTCATTCTCTATTTTGAGAGACAACAGTTATGCAGATATGTTAATGAGGCACTGATCTCTCCTATTTATTCTCATTGTATTTAATTCTAGTGATTTTAACTTATCTTTTCATCCTTTCTAAAACAAAACTCCTGCGAACATATCTCCAGCCACTGGCAAAGTCTATGTCTGAATTAAATGTTAACATTTCCCTATTCTAATACTTCCTCTGCATCATCATCATCATCATCATCATCATCACAGAGTGAAAGGATGACGCATCTGAGAATCAGTCATATACAGCAGTCCATCATGGCACATCAAAAGTATTGGCTGATGTTTCATACAGACTCAATTTTTTATGTCTTTTATGCTCTCTGATTTCAATATGCTTTATGTACTTCTGAAATCTGTAGAGTTTAAAATATTCTTTATGGTCACTTGTAATTTATGTTCCTACTCACACAAAAAAAAAATTAAAAAAATACTTGCAGTTAAGCTCAACAAGAAGTCACATAAAAAAGAGAAAATATCTTACTATAATTTGCTTTCTTGTTTACTTTGTAAAATAGAACATTGCTGAAGAGGTCAGGTAAAAATTTATACCCAAAACAAAATTCTTACTGATTAAGTTATGGAAAAAAAAAATCCCCCATTGATTACTAAGAAATTACAAAAAATAGATTTAGGTCAGTCAGGCTTGCAGAAACAAACAAAAAATATTTTCTACAATATATCTATTCCATGAAGAGAAATTGGTTAATTGCTTACAATATTACAAGGAAATTAATACAAAATAAAATAACATAAAATAAATTTCAAATATAATTTACAAAAACTGTTAAGCATTTATGAAGTTCATAACGAGAAAGAATATTAACATAATTTTCTGATATAAGAAAGCTTGTGACTCATGTCCAATCAAAAAACTTTTTCTTTCATTTCTTTTTAGACACTGAGATATATAGAGAGGAGTGATAGTTTTCTCTTTAAATATGACACTAATTCTTCTTTAACCAAATACATCCAAATTCAACTCACAACTGGTTTAATTATCAAAGAATAAATCAATACATATTAATTTTTATAAATTTTAAGATTTTAACACCTGTAATATAAATTTCCAGACAATCATGTACTGAATTTGTGTTCCAATAGAAATAAAATCAATAGTAAATCTTTTATATCATGAAATTGACAGTTTAAAAGAAAATAAACATTACTGATAAATTGCATTTCAACAGTTAATTTTGAAATTAATCAGAATACTTGATTACAAAGATCTTATATTTAGTCAGATATTCATTGGAGTAGTTGCATGCATAGGAAATAAAGATTTTTTGGTTTTTTAATGTCATGTCTCTTCAGGAAGAAGGTGATCACAGCTCTCTACAATTACCTTTTCATTATTTCCTGTATATTGCCATACCTTCTTTGGAAATATAGTGAAATGGTTTCCCATTACCTTCTTCAAAATTTGGAATTCAGAGTTTTCTTTCTCTTAGACTGTTTGCCAAACATAGCTAGAAAGACCAGTCTACCCTGCTATTTAACCCATAAAAGTTGAGTTTCAAAATTTAATTTTTAAAGAAACTAATTTTGGATTAACATTTATTTAATCAGTTGCATTTAAATTCTATCAATATAATTCAGTTACAATTATTGGGAATGGTGATATCAACTATGAAAACTCTGTTCCTTGTGGAAAATTTAAAGAGAAAAGATAGAAAATCTGATAGATACAGTTGAATATTATGGTATAAATAAATATCTCTAACAGAACAAAGAAAAATATTTCTAAACTGACAATGATGATCAGGTAATTTCACATCTTTCACTTACTTTATGTGAGTGTTCACACCCTCACAAACATTTAATCTCATATAAATCTAAACATATCCATACAAGCCAAATTTTATTTTCAGTCCTTCAAGTTAAACAAATGTTTTGTTTCATATATATATATATATATATATATATATACACACACACACACACAGAGGACTCTCCCATTTTTTTTGACATATCAGGGTACAACAACTTCTGTTCTTAAAACTGAACAGCCACACTTACCCACACATATGATTTTATTATAATGGCAAAGACTTAGGCAGAATCAATTAGACCTTTTAAAAGAGCTAAATACAGAGAACTGGTGTACATGGATTACCATAAGGTTAAGGTTACCAAACCACCTTTCTCAGGTTTTGAGTTCAGTATTGTCTTTCTCCTAGAAAGGGTGCCACACAAAGCTATAGGGCCCAGTCTGTCCTACTATTTACCTATAGACAGGTAATAAAGATGGCTTCATACCTTTCCCAAGGATATTTGCATTTTAATGAATATAACAAACAACTGGAATTTGAACTTGGCTCTCTGATTTCTCAATCCGATTTGCTATCCATTACCTTACAATGCCTCCATATATATATATATATATATATATATATATATATATATATGAAAGCAATTCATGTTTATATGAATGGATAAAAAGGTAAGAGTGCAAGTAAGACAATTGTTCTCTGATGTACTTTTATTTCCTATCAATACAACATTAGTGTTGCTCTTGTTCAAATTTTCCTATGATCATTTCAGTATCTAATCAAAGCTTTTTTCATAGACTTTAATCTTTAAATTTCTTGCATGTCAAAACTCAAATACAAAACACTTCCCTTGATACAAAACCTGCCTGCATAGAAATGCAAAATGCATTATCTCAAATTGCCTTTAAAAATCTTCTATACCTTTTTCCCTTCACTTATTCAAATGCCTTGAATTTTTACAATTTATATCAAGCAGAAATTAGTACATGTGCACACAATGTCAGCAATTTTCTACCTGTTAGTAATTCAGCAATTCAAATATGGATTCTATTTTGATTAGAAACATTTTTATTTTAATGAAGTGAATTGGGGAAATATTACCATTGACTGCTTTTCTTTGGTGAATACCAACTTAGATGCTGCAAGCTTACATAATGGCTTTTCTTTCAAGTACATTACACACAATCTGAAGGAAAGTTTATCAATAGAAACCAAAATAAAACTTTGGTTTAATTTTATTTTGCTTGTTAAACCCATGCAAAATAGAAAAAAAAAAGATTCAGCCTGTGTCAATATGTCAACAAATTGAAAGCTATTTGACACTGCATGGAAGCTGAAGCTGCCCAACAATTGTTGCTGCTGATAGTTTGCTTTCACATGCATTCAGACATGTTCATGTTTTTATCAGCTTCTAAATTAAAAAGCCTTTCTCCTCCCTATACAATTAATCAAGCAAAAGTAAAAAAGAAAAAAAAAGAAAAATCCCTAGCTAAAGAGAGTGTGTTTATGTGTGCAGAGATAAAAAAAGAAAGAAACATGAATTGTAACTACAAAATCCTTGACAGAAAAGAGAAAAGATGGGAGGGCAAGAATCTTTTATATTTTCAAATCAAGCACACTTCTATCCCCCACCCAACTATCTTAGCAAAACAATCTGTCTGATATATTCATATTTTACTACTTTCTCTTTCATCCTGTGTGCTTATTTAGTGTCTAGATTTTTAAGTTTTCTTTTCCTGTTTTTAAGAATTTGTCTGCCATAAATGCAATTTATATGCATAGCATCAATTTCCAGCCTGCTTGTCTAGAAGTAGATTCTTTACTCATTACAAAAGAAGCCAATGCTGCCTCTGGTCAATTAACTAGAAATGTTGTTTGATCCTAGTTATCTATGTGTCGGAGGATTAATAACATCAGCTTCAAGTGCACTTCTCACATGTTGAAACTTATTCCAGTTTTTCCATGGATAGATATTCCGGTGGTAATAGATTTTCACAATGCTTCCAGGTTCACAATAAGAAAAATATATGCATTTTAAACTAGTCCTTTAAAATATATTATTCTCTGTTTGCTGATTATGAATATTAAAAGATGTTAAATCACTATAGAACAACAAGATGTTTTCAGATGTAAATATTTGTTTTTTCCTAAACATCTTTATTGACTCATACTGTAATTTTAGAAAACTTGAAAAATGAAGAGAAGAATAAACTCTATTATATATATATATATATATATATATATATATATATATCTAAAAATGAAATGGGAGAAGATGATATATAAATTCTTATATACCAGAACAATTTTGGCAGATCTTCAATTATCACAATGAAGGATACTTCATAACAAAAGTGATAAACTCAAAATTTAAATAATAAAGAAACAATGAAATTGGCTAGACACACATCTAAAAAAAAAAAAAAAAAAAAAAATTTAAAGTTTAAAATTTCAGCATCCCCTCCCCTTCATGCATATGTGTAGTTACATCAACAACAACATCACATTAGTCCGATGAAGTCCTAAAGGACAAAACACGTCACACAAAAATATTTTCCATTTTGTCATTAATTTTCCTAATATCTCAATATATATATGTTAGATTCTATTATGCAAGTAAATGTTTTCACAATAAAACTGGTATTAATCAAACTATGTTGACAAAATATTCTAAATATTTAGATGATAAATGTGAATTTTAGTTTATCTCTTTTTATTAGAAATATTACCATAATTTATTTAGTGATATGAAATTTTATTATGCAACTTGTGAGTTGTTCATTGCATTGTAAATAAATGTATGCAATAGTAAAGTTACTGATGTTTATTAATTGCAGCGATATAATGCTGAAGATATTGTAACATTATTGATGAGAACAGAATGTAGGAAATGGAACAATCAAAGAAGAAATTGAAAACATTAACAAAATAAAAACAAGAAAACTGACTTTAAGAACATCATAAAAAGAGATTTGTGGAAAAGGAAAAGAGTAATAAGCAAGAAAAGTGAATTGACCCGCAAGAAAATATTTGAAGAAGCTGGAGTTGGAAATGAAAACAGAAAGCAAAGATGTAGAATATTAACAACATTAGCTAAAGAAATGAAAGCAACCAAACTACCAGCTTTAAGCAAATGTCACAAAGAGAAACATGCAAGTTAGATGAAAAAGTACATGAAAACTGATTCCGCCACAGTAATTATTAGTGATATAGGTAGAACGGTTAAACCTGGTGGTTGGACTGGAAATTGGATCCTTTGTGGGTATAGTCAACCAATATGACTTAGAGGACAACAGTGAGGAGGTGCATTATAATTTGCAGCTAGTATTACCAGCAGTAAAAGTCTAATTTCACTATAATCTTTCGCTTCAAATTTCTTAGTATCAAGATACATGTAGAGAATTATTGTAAGTTCTTGACCAAGAGATTTTTTGAGTATTACAAGTCTCAATCTTAAAGCTTTAAGCTAAGGCATATATTCATGCAAGGCAGTGTTCCTTCACATTCTATAAAACTGATTATTGTCCACTGTAACCACCAGGTAAAAAAAAAGGTTTCAAAGATACTAAATTAACTCTGATAGCCCCCATCCTCTACAGGTATTAATCCATTATTAGTAGAGATGTAGAAAACAATGTTCAAGCAATAATGATATCTAGGAAGCAATAAAAACTGCTGCAAGTTATGTTACAATCAAAATGCTAGAAAAGTTAACAAAATTAATGAGTAAAAAATTGAAGTTTAGAGAACATCAAGGAGCCCAAATTAACATATAAAATAATAATTTATTTGGCTATATGAGATATCGTGTTTATAAAATACATTTCCATGGACTATATATTTTTGATTTATAAAAAAGAATATGATGCACTTAGTTTACATAATTAAACCTGACATACTCTCAAAATTATTATTGCTATTTTTTAATATGCATAGATATTATAAGGTAAAAGCTACATGATATACAGGATGTGACAAAAGTAATGCCATTTTTTCAGCTGAGGTGGATAGGACAGCATGGAGCAATTGAAACTTAACAACACCAGACTTTCTTGTGAGAGTCGACTGAAAGATCTTGTTTACAGGTTCAAACCAAAAAATTCCTGAATTAAAACAAACAATTTCTGATAAATTTTATAAAGAAATATTTATGTAGAAATGTATCAAATGGTTTGTAGAAGTGGTGCTGATAGGGTTTAACATTGTATTAAATATGAAGTTGACCATTTGGAACATGTTAAATAGTTTGTTAATCATAACAAATCATATATGACTATACTCATAAATTTTCTTAAACTACTGTGATTCATTTTTGTCTGATAAAAGTTAAAAAATAAAAAGGTGTTACTTTTACTTCACACTGTATTGCTCAAGTAAATATAAATATAGTCTAAAAATTTTACCAACATTAGTTGGTTGAAGCCAATTTTATTTTGAAAATATTAGCTTGCATAATAACATAAGACAGTGTATTTTATTCACTGAGTTCCACACATTTTCTATATTCTGAATCTTATTTCAAGTTTTTGTCTTATTTCAATTTCAAATGTATTTTCTTTTATTTTTTACTAGTAAGATATTCAGCATATTCATTTTTAATAAATATTTGAATCATGTCTATTAGTTAAATTCTTTTTAGATTTAATGTTTTTATTATATGACATTTATTAATAACATTCATATATTCAAACTATATACAAAAATAAATATAAATATGACTATATCTTAACAACAGAATTGTGAATTATTAACTATCATATCTACAGTTCAATTCACTACTCTGAATAAGTGTAAATTTTCCAAGGTTTTTTTAACAAAGTGATAATCCAGCAGTAATATACAATCGATAAATTCATAACTTTTGCAACAGTAACTATATATTTGACTCAGTTTTCATAGCAGACACAGAAAGAAAATTGCAAAAGCTCCTATAGAAGGAAAACGAGAAAAAAAGGACTAAACATAAACTGCAAGAAGACAGAATGCTTAGTTATCAGCAAAAGGATGAGCCCAAAATGCAAATTACAAATACCAATATCAAACGAATACAAAAATTTAAATATCTGGGAAGTGTTCTAACAGAGGATGGGAAGCGTGATACTGAAATCTGAAGATGCATTGAGATAGCCAAAGATGCATTCCAAAAGCTAAGCAGAGTATTAAGAGACAGAAAATCTTTGCCTGAAACAAACTGTTATGTGATATCTGTTCTCCTATATGATAGTGAATGCTGGACAATCTCCTCAAAAATGAAGAGATCTGAAGCAACAGAAATGTAGTTCTAAAGAAGGATGCTGAGACTAACATGGACTGAACATGTGAACAATGATGAGGTTTTAGAGAAAATGAAAACAAAAAGGAAACTTAACATAATGAGGAAGGAGGGTTTAGAAAATCTGCTTCAACACAGGACAGCTTGAGGGTAAGAGGGACAGAGGAAAACAATGCTTAACATACTCAATGTGCTTGAGTAAATGGATGGCAGAACAGGGTTTAGGAGAAATAACAAAAAGACAAAATTTATTAAGAGCTACAAAGGACAGGAAATTGTGGAGGGCCATGATCACCTACATTCTGAAGGGACACAGTACATGAAGAAGAATTATATTTTTACAATATATTTTATTGTAATTTTCATAAATCAGTAATTAAAATGGCACTCATCTTTACCATCCAGTAAAAGTTAATGAAGTAAAGTATGTTGAAATTATATACACGAGGTAGGAACATAAAAGTTCTCAGTTTGTCTTATTTCCCCAAATTTGAACAAATGATCATACATCAGATTTATTTATTTTTTGGTTGAACCCTAAATTTTTCAGTACCCCCTCATAATCCATTGCAAAAGTTTCTTTCATCTGAGTATAAGGCTAATCTAAGATACATCAAAGACCTTGAACTTTTTAGATTCTTATAGATTAAACTTTACTAGTGAGATTTTTTTGCCTTCAACTATAAACATGTCATAGTTAGCATAAATGATAGCTGAATTATTCTAAACAAATGGGCATGCTTTTTCTTTCACCCCTGTTTTTCTGGTTCTCCCACAAGCATCTTTAATTTTCTTACTGTCTCTAATTAAAAGTAATCAAGATTCTTTCTCTTAACTCACACAGCTTCTTCCCTGTAGATTTAATTAATTTCAGTTGAAAATCAAATTGAAAGATGTACACACAAAAAAGAAGCTGTTGATCTTGCAAACAACTTAATCCCCCACTCCCAGATCTGAATTCAGATTATTAAACTTTAATATCAGTTGGAAAAAAAATCTCAATTCATTAGTTTTTGTCAACTAATTTTAAAATAAGAAAGTTTAAAAAACACACATAAAAAAACTGCTTCACCCATTCAGTTGCAACCCTTCATTTAAAAAAAAAAACTTTTGTAAGCTACCAAAAATTAAAGGGAGTTGTGATAAGGGGATTTCGTGACAATTTCCTCTTTGCCAGTTTCTTTATACTTTTACTCTCAGGTAGATATCAGAGCTTGAATGAGGAAACTGTAGTAAGTAGATTGTAATGTATCTTCACATGCCAGACTTTCTGCAAAAGTATTTGAAAATACATTTGAAGTATACTTTCTTTCTTTTCTTCTAGATTAAATAATTATTGTATGTTTCCTCTAGCATTGGCATATTTATTTCATATCAATTGCATGAATACAGTATATTAAATTCAGAATGAGTATAACATATACTGATGGAAAAAAATGAAAACCAGGATAGATTATTTAAAAATATATATTATAGCAGTTTATTTAATTAATGTTTACAATGCATCAATCGGTATCCAAATTCTCAGGAAGGAATGAGCAATGTCTGTGAAAAATCTACTTTTCAATCTGTATTCATCTGTTTGCAGCTTTTAATCAAATCACTAATATCTTGGTACCAAAATATGGAATTCTAAGTTTATTATGGTTGATCTTTAAAAAAAAGAATAATAAAGCCATATACACTGACTATATTTATAAATTCAAGATTGATATAACACTATCCACATTTGTTACAAGTAAATTAATATGTATAGGTTTGTGTATATAATATACAGGGGGTCCTTGATTTATGTTGGAGATCCATTCCTACAGCACGACGTAACCTGATTTTCAATATAGATCGAAACTTACCTACATAAGCACCCATGCGACTGTCCTATGCTTGGGAGATATAATGAAGGACAAAAAGTTCCCCCCAAAAATGACACAAACAAGAGATAGCAAATGTATCACAATCCAATATTCCATACAGCCAATGAAGAAACAACACCATCTTCCTCATATAGTGCTGCATGATGACATATTATATTATGGGAGATGGTGCTGTAACCACAAAATGCTGTACGTCAAGTCCGATGTGACCCAAGGACTTTCTGTATTATGTATGTGTATTAACTCTACAAAGAAATAGTTACATTTTCTTTTTGCAGTATCATTAAATGTTTAATAGTCCTTGATAGGAGCTAAATGTCTGTAACTAAATATTAGTCCTAGATACTAGATAACAATTTAATTAAGTAAAGACCATTTTCTTTATTGTTAATCATTCTCTAATATAAGATATAAGTTTTTATTTCCTTTTGCTGATCACATTTTCATCATTGTTCAAATATACAATTTTTATATGACAATTTTTTACTCCGCAGAATTCAGACTGAATAGTGAACCATTAATAAAGTTCTTTTTCCTTTTTTGCATTCTTACAAAGATTTCAAATCACTTTTTAAATTTCTAGTACCTGATGCAGAATATCAGCCTTTAGTTAGGCTTAGTGGCAATAACAATTGAACAGAGCCTTTCAACACTGGTCAAAATTAGTGAGAAGACAAAAAGCCATTTGTGAGCAGACAGCCAGTCAGATGTTTAAAAGCACTAAATAATAATAAAAGAAACTCTTTTTGTCTTGCCAAAAATGAAAAGAAATCTCATGCATATTTTAATTTTTCTCAATCTAATGTAACTGATTGAAAATTTGCATTACAATATTGTATGACAATAAAATTCAAAGCTGGAATTTTGCCATTGATTTTTTGAAAATCTTTTTGAAAACATCAAACAACTTGATGTCGCGTCTAAAATATATTAACAGTAATTGTTGAATATGGTTCTTAAGTACAAAATGGTTCCACAACGAATATTACAATACAAAATATTGCGATCATTATAATAGTTTTTTGCAAAATTAAGTGTAGTATTATTGCATGAAATCTACTTGTATGGCTTGTCTATCTTAAGATGGAAAACAGATTTTACCAATCTAGAGCACAAATCAAAATGTGTTAAAATTGTCTGTATCTGACCAATCCATAAAAAAGACTAGGAAATAATTGGACTTGAATATTATTCCTATACAAAGTTGAAAGTGAATTTTAAACTTTTACATGAAAATGTGGTCAATGAATAGAATAAAATCAAAGGATTTGTAATTAATAATAAATTTACAGGTGTGGTTCTATTCTAGCATTAAAAAGTAAATGAAATGATTTAGAAGAAATAAAAAAAACAAAAACTGAAGGAAGGAAAAGCATTATAAAAAGAGAAATAAGAAAAAGTAGAAATCTAATGGAAAGATATTTTTTTTAAAATCTTTGGTCATGATCTTCAATTTTTAGAAAAATTAAAAGAGTGAACAATTTAAAATGATTTAATACTAAATGAAAAGGAAACTCCTTAATAAAAAACTTTAGAAATTTTTAGCATTTTCAAAGGACTAAAATTTAACAAAAGAACAGAAAGCCCATCTTTTAGATTTCAAAACATTCCAACTACTCGTAAAAAGATTTAACAGTGGTTACAAGCAAAAGTGTATTTTTTACTAAATTATTATATTTAGTAAAAATACAATAACTTTTTAAATTTCTATTCCTTAAATTTTACAAATGTTATGTCATTGAAGTTGTTTTACATGTATTTTTTAAAAAAAACTTGAAACTATTAACTAATCTTGAAAAATATAATGGGGTTTCATTTTTATATATACATGTTGAACTGTTATATGTAGCTTTTAACAACATGAAATAAGACTTTCAACTGGAAGAGTTGGATGGGGATAGAAGTAATGAGCAATACTGTGGCAAAAAGTGGACTGATTTGTTTACTTTTTCATGATGAAACTACATAATGCCAAAGCCAAACATTTCATACTGAGTAATATTATGAAAAAATGCTAAAAATGGAAACAAAAAGTGATTATGATTGGTCATTTGGTCAGATTTTGGGAAGTGGGCCAGATCAAGAACATTTTAGTACCACCTTATATATGTCATTAAATACTGACAATTTCAGAATAGAAATTGGTGAATAAATATGTTCCATTTTAAGTTCATTGTAACTTTTATGTCATGTATCTTTTTTTGAAGATAAAATGAAACTCTTACACCATCTATTTGATGGTAATGAAAAAGAAACAGATTCATGTTATGGTAAAGTTTCTTATGTAAGTAACAAATCCAAATAAAATGAAACAGCATACAAAATTTTGTATAAAAAGACAGGGAGCACAATGGTCAATTAGAGAAAGGCATACTTGTACCTTTCAAAATTAAATTAGGTGATGATGATGATGATGAAACTTCATGAGAAAAGAATAAAGGGAATTTTCAAAATGTAAGAGTAAACAATAGAATCAATATTGAAAATAATCAATGACTGGATTTGTAAAGTAAAGAGAAAGCTTTAAATATGATATCAACAACCATGAAAAGGTTGATATGCAAGAGAATCAAAAAAATAAATTATGAAGACAAGTAGTAATGAAGATGTGAATGAATGAGAGTGTTCAGTTAGATCAAATCAATTCACTAGTCAATTCTTATCATTTCCAACAGAAATACTATTTTATAATTTGTACATAGAAGAGCTATGAAAAAGAATCCTTAATTTTCTCTTGATCAAAGAGAATTTTATCTAAAGATTTGTCTCCTTTTTCATGTTTCAGTGAAAGGTAATTAGTAAAACTAAAACATAAAATCTCATACTGTGTCATGTTCATCATGAGGTAATGTTTCTGAAGAAAATGTTGCTTTAGTGCTGTAATCAAACAGTAGAGGGGTTTTAGGAAGAAAGTACTAGATTGGCAACTAGGTCTCATCATTTTACTGTTGAAATTATTAGATGAAACCATAAGTTCTATGCTAATGGTTTCTTCTCTCACACTTCCACTTGTGGAAATCTCATCTGGCTTCTTGCTTTCCTGGGAACTTTGATCTCCAAAAATTTAAATGCAATGTCAACCATCATTTTCTGCCTCTTTGAATTCTGTTCTTTTATTATGCACTCCATTCAATAATGTTTTTCTCAGATTCTATCACTATCAGTAACCTCTTGTATTGTAGTGGTTTCAAACTATTCATGAGATAACCTGAAATACTTGAGTAATACTTCAGGGGGAAAGATGCTATTTGATTAAGGACAGAAATAGAGAACATTTTTAGTTCATAGCAAATTTGTTCTTTTTTACCTAATCTCATTATCATATTATTTTGTACTTTTATGTGTTTTTGTAATTAAAACTTCATTAATTTCTCTTTATTATATTGTCAGAGGGCTTGAAATTTCAAATTGTTTACCTTAAAACTACTCTTTAATTGAATCATTTTTAAGTAGTAAAAAATAAAAAAAAAATTCTCCAAAATTTTCTGCTTGCATGATTTGCAGATAACACTTTATGAGACTTCTAAAGCATAAACATTTTTTTGCAGGTAAGAAAAAAGAGAAATGTTCAGTATTTTAAAAGAATGTGAACTACTGGAATTAAAAGTGTGTATGGAGGGGCATCAATTGTTGAACTTAGTAGCATTAACAAAATGCACATAATTATGCATTGAAAAATTAATTATAAATAATAAAAATTTAGCTTATTTTTATTCTCAGTAATAGGAAATATAAAAGAAACAAATAAATGATCTGATAAGGAAAATCAAATGATATTCAGAGTTTAAAAAAAAAGTAATTTAATAAAAATGTATGAATTTTCAAAAGTACATTCATAAATACATTTGTAAAATATGACTTTTTTATCTTGTACAAATAAGAGGCCTTACAAGGCAATATTGGAGGAGTCATATTTTTTAACCTTTTTTCATCTTCCTCTTGATTCTGTTTTTAACTTTTTGTCTATTTTTTTTTTTACTGGTACACATGCCCGTGATCCAAATTTGTATACAGAAATATGAAATTTCTTAGAACACTGAAAATTATCATTTTCTCACACCAACAATTTTATAAGAAGTGACTATTAAAAACAAACAATTTGTTTAACTGACATGATTATCTGTAAGTTGATTCTTATAAATATGCAAAAATCTTATTATAGACAAAACATTGTGAAATCAAATTTTATTCATTAAATTTCGGAATAACAATTATTTATTTTTGTATGTGTGAGTGTAATACAAATAAGCCCATTCTTTTAAATGAAGTGAGCCTAACTACTTGTGAAGAATAGAAAAAAAAACAACCTCGGGTTGAGTTCTTGCTTTGAGTATTTATTCATAATATGGAATAAAATAAAAATATAAATTTAACACAAGACCAAGACAAATAATCAAGATGAAAATGGGAAAATTTTTAATCCTCATATAATGAGATCTTTACACAAGAGCTTTTTTTTCCGTTCACTTAAGCACTTCCCCCAAGTAAAAACACATTCTAGCACCAAATAGGTATTTGGTTGCATAAATATGCATATAAATGGCATGAACTTAATTTTGAATGGATAAATCGCACATAACAAAAGAGATACATGAAAATCTTGATGATGAAACATGAAAAGAACAGGAGAAAGCAATATAAAATCTACACAAACAAAATTTAATACAAGAAACATTTCTTTCAAAAGAACTCACCTGTCACTTTGTAGGATTACTATTATTATCAGACAGGAGTTCAACATTTGTATTTTTTTATATTCTAGTCCCACTCAAAAGTTGAATAGTAGAGCAAATATACAGACAAACAGAAACGGTTGCAAAGAATAAACATCAGATCAGGTGGCAAATTAGATGTTAAGATAAAAGAAGAAAAATAGAGGCATACAAATAAGGAAATAAAAATGCTAATATTAAAAAAAAGAAAAAAAAGGACAACTTTGAGCTGCTTTCAAATATTGATTTTCATAGTGAAATAACATTCAGTTACCTGAACAAATTTACTAAGAGGTATACACACATTAGTAAATAACATACTACCTATGTCTCATTTGTTGGTTGTAAAAAAAAATCAATTCAGAACATCTTCAAATTCCCTCAGACAAGACATGAACATGAAGGTAACTAATGACTATCTTTGCTTTTGGCTAGTGACTAACCAAAACTATTCCAGTAAATACTGGTTGGTTGGTTGGTGAGTCAGTTGTTTACTTATTGCTGTGGTGATGATATAGTAAACAATAGTGTACTTGAAATAGAAGCTAATGTCTGAAGACAATTCTTTCAGCCATTCAACTGTTTATTGTTACTAAACTATGATTGCATTGATGTTTACCTAATTAAAATGTCACTATATCATAAGAAAGAATGACGACACCATTAATTCTTTGTCATTTAATATATATAATTTTAATAAAAAATCTTTGATGGCTGTTTTTGAATTTGAAGACAAGAGACTTTGAAAAAACACAAGGGAAAATGTTTACTACATTAAGCAATGTACAACACTATGTCCATGTTTGATTCATTTGTATTTTTTTTAACACTTGAGTAAGTGGAATATTTATTGGAATTTTTGAATCAAAATTTTTTTTTTTAATTCAGCATTTTCTGAGAGTAGCAACAAATACAATTTTACAATTTTTTTGTTTGTGAATAAATCAGTTCTTGCTTGAACAGAGTTGTCTAAATAGCTCAAACAAGTGCTCTTGTCATTTATAAATATATTAATATTTGCTCATTTATGAAGGACAAACAATAATTCTAAAAATGATTAACATTAATAAAAAATACATTTATCATTATTTTCTTTGGAGTTATTTACAATTTTTTTTTTTTAGTATTTCAGATTGGGCATTGCAGAAATACCTCCCACTTCTTAAACGGTCACCTATGTAGTGCTGGTGAATTTAGGCAAGTAGCAATGGTATCTTCACTAAGCTAATGTCTCAACATTTTTTTTTGAGATTTTTTATGGCTTGGATTGTGGCATACTGTGCATTTGCTGTTGAAACATTTTTATTAAAACTGGTGAATCTGTAATTGCAACACAGGGGGAGCTTTTTGTGCTTATTGTATGTTATGTCAGAATGGTGCTGTTCCAAATAGAAAATTGTTAATGCTATGGGTTGAAGATTTCAGGGGCACAAGTTCAGTGCTTAAAAGAAAGCAACCTAGAAAACCTTGAAGTGCTCAAACTCTAGAAAATGCCCAGGCTCTAGAAACCATCAACAACAGTGTATGGTGAATAGAGGCCACAATTTGGAGGATGTGATTTTTAAAATCAAATGAATAAAAACAGTTGTCCTTTTTAAACAACAATGAAATCATTTTTTTTAATAGCAGTTACCTTTGTCTTTTTTTCAACCTTTAAAGGTGGGAGGTATTTCTGCTGCACCTTATATTAGCTAATATTGTCTTCGTTTTTCCTCAACAAAAACAAAAAAAATCAGTGTTACAAACAATGGCATTTGAAAAAGCAATGACTCAAATAACAAGCCCTTAGTAGACTGACAATCTACATATGAGGAACATTTTCAACTTTCAGCTCATTCTAGAAATCCAAAGAGTAAAGATATTGCTCATTTGTCTCACGTATACAATAAAAACTATCAATAAGGGAATAACATTATGGCTGAAAATAGACAGTTTACAAAGAATTTTAAAGAAAATGTTTTATGAACTGTTTATATTACAAATGGATGTGTGATGCAGTGTAATTGATGGCTCAGAATGAGGAACCAGAGAACGGAGTTCGAATTCCAGTTAGGTTCATTACATTTACTTACACACAAATAACCTTGGAAAAGGTATGAATATTGGTTGAATAGCAAGACAGACTGGGC
Source organism: Acanthosepion pharaonis (assembly GCA_903632075.3). Lineage (NCBI taxonomy): Eukaryota > Metazoa > Mollusca > Cephalopoda > Sepiida > Sepiidae > Acanthosepion > Acanthosepion pharaonis. The sequence continues at coordinate 865,537 of CAHIKZ030005521.1, read as the reverse complement.
CCTATAGCCCTTTAGTTGTCAACCAGTCTATCAACCAGTATCTAAGAAATGGCAACCTACTGCAGGAAATCTTTTGTCTAGTCAGTTATGAATTGAAAGAGACATGATTGCCCAAACTTATATTACATATGGCATTTCACTTGACTAATATTACAAAAAACTGTCTACATTGTTTAAGATAGTTTTTAGTTTATACATTACATAATTGATATTCTCGGACACATTATTTGAAAGAGAAATTCTGCTAAGAAACTTTAAGTACCATAGAAGGCCTGCCAGAGGACATATTGTGACACTTGTTTCTCTTCATGTTGGTTACCCACCCTCATTTTAAAAAGAGAATAAACATTAAAAGTAAACTGGCTTATAAATATTCATGTTCACTTCTTGAGTTTGTAGCAAAAAAGTTAGAAATAATGAATATTTGCTGTTTTCATGTTTTTGTTTTTAATTTAAAGCCTGAGACCTGACTACTTCTTGATACAATATCCCTGGACATTTTGACTAAATATCACTATTTCAGAATTGCCTTTATGACAAAACAAATCAGCAGTAAAGATCAGTAAATAGCTGATACAAAGTTGCTCATTTGAATAGTCTTATTTTACTTACATTTTGTGCTGTGCAATTCTTTCTTTTTAATGTTTTGGGTATGCCAGTCTTGCTAGTGGGTAGATCCTTCTTTTAAACAAGGATATGGTGGTAATATCCACATATGATAGAAATGATGTCTTAATAGACCTTCATAAAAAACATTTTCAATTTATTCACAGAACATATGTCTATATTTCTGAGATGAGACATTGTAACTATTTACACTATTTAAATCATTTGGACTGTTGTCCTCATCTTTATTGCCATATTCACAATGTTTTGACTGTTGGATGCTCTGGCCTTCTTCAAGTGATATATGTTGGAATTTTGAACAGTTTAAAATTCCAATGTATATTACCTGAATGTTGGACTGTACAAAGGCTGAAACATGAATATGGCAATAAAGATGAGGACAACACTCCAAGTGATGTAAATAGTGTAAATTATTCACAGAAATATATAAACCAAGGAAGCAGCCATTAGATTTACCTTATTTCTAAGTATGTCACTGAATCCTATCTTTTAAGCTATTTTTACAATCTCTACAACTGGTTTTCTGTGACTATGGAAATTAAATACCAGAGAATTTCACTATAAAACAGTATTACATAATTTTGAATGTTTTTATCTAATATTTTGACTTTCTTTTATTTATTAGTAATTACTCATAATTGCTACTAATAAACTAATAGCGATTAGGAAATGTTTTCAAGGCATCCTAGATTTGGTTTTACAAGCATATACATGCATGAGCATTCTGTTTTTCAAAAAGAGAAAAGCAAGCTATAATTCATGGGCAAAAATTGTAATCACTGAAGAAGATCAAAACTACAAACAAAAGGAAAGAATCTAATTTTCACAAAGAACAAAGAAAACATGTCTGCATGTGTTAGTTTGATAATACAAAACTATAAATAACCATTGTCATAGAGGACAAATGACATGTAGTTTATATAAGCATGAAATTGTTTAGTCACAGCTAGAGTTATTATATGAAGTCTGTATTAGTACAGCAGTGCTCATACTTAAATACTTAGCCATTTTGTTTTCCAATTGATAAAATGCAATTGTAAGATGTATACTGAACAGAGAGGAGTTGTAAGATACAGAATTGCATTTGGAGATATTCTCAGGCAAATATAACTCAGTTGGAAAATTCTTCAGGCTCAAAATGGCACTACTTACAGTTTTTGATTACTGTAGCAAAACTTAAGACTTCCAGTGGGTGATTTTTCTCAGACAGTTCAATTTTTTTTTTGTATTTGTTTTACTTGGGGAGAGCAAATTTCCTTTTGTTTATAAAGTGTATGAGCTATTTCTATAGTAAATAAATATGAATTAAATTTTACTCAACAATTCCTGTATTGTCAATATATGATAAGGTGATAAAGAAGAAATAATTCAGTTGGCATACAAACTCTCCAGAAAAAAATGATCATCATTAACACTTCCATAGAGACAAAGGGCCAAAAGTCTCACCAGAGTTGGAACAGGGTCACTTGATTCAAAAGCAAAGTGTTTAAATGGCATTAAGAGATGGCAGGCTTTATTTAAATTGATTGAAAGACAAGCATTTTATAGTTTATACATAATACAAACCATTTAATGCATAATTAATAAATCCTAATATGACTTACTTTCATTGTTAGTCAAATAGATAATCATATAATTATGAAAGAAGATCAGATTTAGTTTCATTCAAACCTCACTTTATTTCTGTAGAATTGTTCTTTCTATTTTATTACTAGCTTTATTGATCATCTATCTTAATCCATGCAATTAAATTTGTTTTGAGAAAAGTATGGAAAGAATTTTTAAATGAAGAGATACTGACTGATTATTGAATGAAATATCTTGACTGAGCAAAATTACCTGATTTGATCAATCAGCCATAAACATAATTATTGCTCTCAGCATCAGCATTAGAATCCCTCTTATTTGTATTGGTTCATGTAGAAGTCATGTCATCTCTTTTCTTTTGGAAAAAAAAATATCTCCCTCAAAATAGCCTTTTCTCCCTCTCAACTCTTTTCTCAATTTGTGAATGTTAGAAATAGCAATTTTAACACCCTTCCAAATCCCAGCTTGATAATTAATTCTAAGAATATACCAAGTCAGACTATGAATGTGTGCATGGGAAGGAAACTAGTGCAATCAATGTTTTAAAGGAGCAGCATGATTGTTTGCAGCTTGCTGTTCATTTCTATAGATAAACCTAAATTTATTTGCCATTGAAACTTGATGCACAGCCATACAACATTTATGTGAAGCTATATTTTTTCTCTCATACCTTCTATCTGATATCTAGTTATCTTTTAGCCACCAAACAGTTTGGATTTTTTTTAAGCCACAAAAGACTCAATTTATTTCCCTTCAAAATTCCCAAATGCACTGTTCTTGTTCTATAAAGAACTATAAAATGTATGTATTCTTTTCTTCAGTTGTCTTTGTGCTTTCTAAAAATGAGCTGCCTCTCTTTGCTGCTCCATTGTCAAAAAAGACATTGATCTCTTCCCCATATTTTACATGATATACTAAAATAAAAAAATATATCTGAGCTTCAGTTTGAGTATAATCAACAATTCTAACACAATTGAGGCAAAGTATCAATCTAGACTAATTTTATTTTTTAAGGATTCCAAAAATGAAAGCACTCAGAGAAAGCAGATATCAAGAAATGGGCATTGATGATAAATCAACAATAACACTTACATAAAATGAATATCTTATACACAATTCAGTAATTAGAAAACTTTATTTAAAACGTCTTTATATTTATAAGACAACTAAAAGAATATCAAACAATAATCTATTCACCAAAAGTGATAGTTATGATTAGAGAACAAAGTATTTTGGAAACTGTACATATGAATAGTCAATCAAAAGAGCAAAAAATACATTGGTGCATGAGAAAATTCAGTTTGATGGTGAAAAAGAACTTACAATAAATATTTATTTTTCAAAATAATCTTCCTTGTCAACACACTTGTCAATTCAGTGGTGGACATTAATCATGTAAATCAAGAATTATACAATGAAAATATTAGATCAGAATTCAGCTAATAACACCAAGTTAAAAACCTATTGATCAACTCTTGGAGTAATGTGAGTAGTATTTGTTTGCAGACTGATCATGTTCTGTTGAGTCTATTTTAATAAAACTAAAAGTAAGTCAATCATTTTTATATCAGGTAATATTTTATGTAAATTATAGTTAGAAAAATTGGTAATGTGTTATCATGAGATTTTTAAAAGCCACAATCTGTTACTATCATAAAGCAAAATGTTAAAGAATATTTCTGTTAGCTGTATACATGATATGCCTGTAGAATAAAAATTAAATTAAAAAATGGCATAAATTTAGTACATCATTTTAAGATGCTTTCAAGTCAATATCTGTCATGCGAAGTCTAAAAACAAATCTCAATACAGTTTATTTTTTAAATTATTTTTCAAACTTAAAAATGGCTCTAGTCAATAAGAAAATAAATTTATAAAATGGCAAAAATCTCATTAATAATGATAATTTTAATGACTGGTGTTACCAATGAAGCATCATTGGTAAACATTATAATTGGTTGCCATTTTTAGAAATTTTTTTAAAGGTTTGAAAGAAATGATAATCATAATTATTGAAATATGTAATTAACTACAAGATATGTGCATATTTGTGAATGGTAAAGATATAAGAATTAAGAATCATTAAAATAAGTTGAAAACTAATGTTTATATATTTAATCTTGATTACATTTGTCCTTCACCTATACATTGATATGTTAAAAATCTTGGGATGGGTGTACATTAAAGTAATGGTAGATATTCAGATCTATATCAATTATACTCTGACACCTGGTTAGTCAGTGTCAACATTAAGTAGGCTGCTTATAGCAAGGTGACATGGATTATTGTAGTTCAAATAAGGCATGATAGTGGGTGCCAAATAAATGGGACACTCTGTTTTCTAAAGTGTCAAGTATATACAGGGAATATCTGATAGAAGGCATTACTGCCCATCATAGAAAGCACAGTGGCTAATTGCAACCAATAGTTTTTGGCAAGAATTGTCTGCAGTAAAAGATAAGCAATACTAGCTCAAATCACATCCATATTGAAAGTAGGAGGTAGTAAAAGCATAATCAGGAACTCAGTTCAGCATTCTTTAACTTTCATGGGATATGGGAGCAGAAAACCTACCAGTATGTCTTTGTAAACATTACATCACTAGACAGCCATTTTAGGTGGGTTTGTGACATTTCTAATTGAACCCTAGAAGACTAGCAATATTTGGTGTGGTTTTATTAGTCATGGTTTCAGTTGTTTTGGGCTGATGGTAGGATTTGGGTGTGGTGTGACCCCATGAAGCTATCCACCTCAGTTATCAAGCTGTAAGCTGATGGTGATTACATAATGATTTGGTGTATGTTCATGTGATATGGGTTAAGTCTGTTGGTTTGACAAAACAAATCACTGATTGTTAATTGCTTTGTGACCATTTGCACCCATTCATAGATTCCATGCACCCCAGCCTCAATGGTTTATTCCTGTAGGATGATGTACTGGGTCACAGGGCTCAAGTTGCCTAGAATTGATTAGGAGGAGCATTGTGGAGACTTTCAATAAATGGTACAGTTACCACATTTACTAAAAATAATCTCAACTGAGCATTTATGCGGTAGATTTGAGAGGTTGATTTGTACCTAAATATCTTGTACCTATAAATACCAGGTAACTGTGGACAGTTGTCAAGATGGCCTGGATCAAAATCTCTCCAGTGATCTTCTGGCTGCTTGTGGAATCAATACCATATTGAGTTGGTGAACTTCAATGGTCTAGAGGGAGGCCCTACACAGTACTAAACACCTATCCCATAACTTTTGGTAGTGGTGAGTCCAAAATTGCAGTCATAAAATTTATCACTATCACAACAACAGTGTATAACTATTTTTTTCTAAATCAACATTTTACTAAAATTTATGGCATCTGTAACCAAATTTATGGCATTTATGAGTGTTTCATAAAGGAAATCATAACTTAATAATAAACAGAGAGAACAAATGTAAAAATAATTCAGAATAAGTGATGAATATCAAAAGAATATCTGTAAAGATATTTTATCTTGCTTTTATGTACTGTGTCCCTTCAGGATCTATAGGTGATCATGGCCCTCCACATCTTCCTGTCTCTTGTAGCTCTTAATAAGTTTTGTCTTTTTGTTATTTCTTCCAAACTGTGTTCTGCTATCCATTTACTCAAGATCAAGTATGTTACACGCTGCTTTCATCTATCTCTCTTTCTCCCCAATCCGTCCTGTGAGTATCAGGTTTTTAAAGCCCTCATTCCTCATTACATGCCCAGAAACCTCAGCTGCTTCTTCCTGGTGTTAAGTATGTTTCCTTTTTGTTTCCATTCTCTTCAAAACCCCATTGTTGCTCACATGTTTGGCCCATGGTATCCTCAGCATCTTCCTGTAGAACAACATTTCTGTTGCTTTGTTATCACTTTATAAAATGTCTAAAAACTGGCCTTGTTTTTTATTATAAGGTCTCAATATAATCGAAAACACTATTTTAAAAGTAATTAGATTACATTTAGTAAAGGTATATGAATCTTATCACATATCTTGTAGTATGAATGTAAGTAAACCTTTTATCAAAATTCTTCCCACTTGTGTGAATCTTATTTCATAAAATCAAAAGTCACTCTTGGTTGCAACTCTAATTATTACCTTATTGCTAATGAAATCTAAGAAAAAGATGTCAGTTGTGAGTGTTTAAGACATTATTTTGTTCTGTAAGTAGAACAATTTAAGATTACATAAAATAAAGCAACTGTTGTACAAAGTACTTGTAGACTTAGCTAACATAGCATTTGATTCTACTTGCAACAGGTTGAAACAATTAGGTCCTGTTAGGAGAAATTCTATAAAAATATTGTCAGCTTCCAAAAGCAAGAAAAAGGAAGAAACAAATTTTTAATTTTCTTTTCTACATTGACAAGTTATATCACTAGTTATTCAGAGATATGTGTGACAGTAAATCATATTTGGATTCTCTACTGTTGATTTGAATAACTGTAGATGAGAATTTCATGCAAGAGTAAGAGTCATTTTTATTATGACTTTTAAGGAAGAGAAGAAGCATTTATAGATTTGGTATTGTATTTATTTTGAGATATAGTAAAATCATAAGTTATCTAAGTAGAGATTATATTGATAAACATTATTTTTGGCTATTGATAATTCACAGTTACCAAATAAAAAATAAATATGCATAAAATTGAAACTGTGTATATTTTGTCAAAGAGGATAATTATTTTTTAAAGTAACACAAAGAGACAACATTTTAGGTTTTAAGAAGCAGGTCTAACAAAGCATGAAAGTTTGGAGGTCAGTTTGCTTTAAAAACTGTTTAGAGACAATCAAAGTTATTTTATATAAAATAACACCAGTAACATTTCATGTCATAGTAATAAAAAAGAAACCATCAATTTTCGAACTTGCAATATTTTAGTTATTCAGAAAGGTTAACATGTATGTGCAAATGAGTTTATAAGATAAATTAACACAAAAATTGTCAAATATTTTCCTGTTGTAAAAGTTATTTGAAATGTCAGTTGAATTTTTATGTTGAAAAGAGGAAATTATGAAGACAAATTTCAAAATCTGGATTTCAATGCTTTTGTCATTTTCATTTTTAATTTTAAATTGAAAGCATTTATCACAGCTAACTTAATTTAAAAATCATACTAAGCAAAATGTTTGTTCAAACAATCTGAAAAAGGAAAACAAATAGAAAAAGAAAACTTAAAATAGTTGAATAGAAAAATTATATAAAAAAAAATAAGTACACTACAGGTAAAAAGTTTGAGGCAACCCTGCATTTCTTAAAAAAAAATAAACACCTTAAAATGAAATATTTTTGTACTTTTTTAAAGTAAAAAATAAAATTCAGTAACTACAGTGTATTTGCTTTGATCTTTCGGTCTTTCTCCAAGATCTTTTTACTAACAAAAAGTTCAAATTTGGATTCATCTGTCCACAATACATTTTGTTAAATTATGAATATTTTGTATAAGAAAATTTATTATTATTTTTTCACCATCAGTACCCTTTTTGAGATTACCAAAAAGGCTGGAGATTTAATTTAAGCCAAATGGAGTCATGAAAAAGGAACAAAATTATTCAATTTTGCAAAAACATCCTATACCATCTAGTTTATACATAAAAAAAAAAAAAAAAAAAAAATCACCTTTCAGCAAGACCCCAAATGATCCAAAACATTTTTTAAAATTATATCAAAATTACTTTGAGTTAAAAAATAGGAACAAAACTTTGGAAATTATGATTTGGTTGCTTCAATCTTATGACTTCTCTTCTACTAAATTAGTATGGGATGAATTTGATAGGAGAGTTCAAAGAGAATACCCGAAGAGTGAGAGTGAGCTTTTTCAATGCTTGAATAATGCTTGGGAAGGTATGCCATCTACTTTTTTTTTTCAAAAACTGTTGGAAAGAATGCCAAGAATTTGTAAAGCAGTAATTAAGGCAGGTGGTAGTATGTTACAAAGATCTGTTAGAGCTTCTCAGCAACCTTGATATATTTGGGAAGGATATTAGAATAATTAAGAACCTATGCTGGTAGCAAACTGCCTGCATACACACATAAAACGAGTTCAGCAGATATACAAAAATAGAAAGGGGTGTAAGATAAGGATGTCTTCTCACCAGACAGCGAGGTGATTCTGAGAGAACTAGAAGTCCTAACAGGATTCATTATGGGTGACCACAATCTTAACAACTTAAGGTATGCAGAAGACACAGTTTTCATAACAGAAAGAAAGCTACAAACACTCCAACAGAATGTAGTAAAGGAAAGTGAGAAGAAAGGATTAAAAATTAACTGCAAGAAAACAGAATGCATGGTTTCAGCAAAAGGATGAACCTGCAGTGCAAATTGTAAATTGGGGATACCAAAATCAAACAAGTGTATAAATATCTGGAAAATGTTTGAAATGTGACTCTGAAATCCAAAGGTGTTTTGGGATAGCCAAGGAAGCATTCCAAAAGCTAAGAAGAGTACTAAGAAATAGAAAAAATTCACTAGAAACAAGAAAAAGAGTACTAAACTGCTATATGATATCTGTCCTCCTGCATGGCAGGGAGTACTGGACACTCTCATCAAAAATGAAGAGGAGAATTGAAGCAATAGAAATGTAGTTCTATAAAATACCATGGACTGAACATATTAGCAATGATGATGTTTTGGAGAAAATGGAAACTAATACTTAACATCAGGAAGAGGCAGTTGAGATTTCTGGGGCACATGATGAGGAAGGGGGGCTTGGAAAATCTGGTACTCATGGGATAGATAGAAGGACAGAGGAAAATAATGCATAACATACTTATTGAGCTTGAGTAAATGGATTATGGAACAAAGCTTAGGAGAAATAGTAGAAAGTTTATTAAGAGCTGCAAAAGACAGGAAGTTGTGGAGAGCCATGATCACCTACATCCTGAAGGGACACAGGACATAAAGAAAGTTTTATGGACAAATTTAATCCTCATTATCTGATTCACTACTGTGGCCTAGTGGCAGACAGAACAAAACTTAACTATATTTTTAGTGGATTTTGATATTTCAAGATTCACAAGAAAAACTATTAGACAAGGTAATTAATAAAAGCAAGAAGAAAGAACCAACCATTAATAGTAAAAAGAATGTATGGCTGTCAGCAAAAGGGTGCGCCTAAAGTGTGAGTTACATGTCAGAGACATCAAAATCAAGCAGGTGCAGAAATTTAACTATCTGGGTCATAGAGTAACAGACAATGGAAAGTGTGACAAGAATCCAAAAGTACTCAGGAAGAGTGAATGATGCTTTACCAAAAGTTGAGCAGGGTAATAAAGGATTGAAAAATGCTCTTAGAAACAATGAAAATAGTGTCAGACTACTATATATTTAATTTCTTATATGGTTGTGAATGCTGGATAATTTCATTACAGATGAAGAATAGTCTTGGAGTGACAGAGATGTAAGTTCCTCAACAAATTGTGAGAATACTGCAGACAGATTATGTAAGAAATATGGAAAGTTTAAGAAAAATAAGAATTATAAACAAATTGCTGCTAACAATAACAAAACTTTTGGGGAGGTATAATGAGAAAAGACTTGGAGAAGTTAACACGCACAAGGCACATTGAAGGCAAGAGAAACAAGAGAAAGTAGTGAATAGTATCAAGTATCACAAAGACAAGGGTTTGTAAAAGGCTAAGTATTGTTGAAAGTAACAGAAAACTGTGGAAATCTATTATTGTGCATTTCCTGAAGGGACATAGTGTATATACAGAAAGTAGTGTCAGATGCTTTTACAGGTTTTTTTGAGGAAGGCTACAAAAGTAAAGTATATCAAAGTGCAAGAAAATGGATTGTGCAAATTGACAAAATAATTTTGCTGCATATTTCATCAGTCATGGAAAGTGAAACTAATCACATCAACTAAAATCCATATATGAGTAAAGTTTTTAATAAAAAATAATCTGATGACCAAGCAATGTCAGAAAACTTGTTTGAGGGTTCAAATTTGATATGGAAGAAACAAAACTTTCTTTATAGTCATTTTTATTGCAGAATAAATAAGATTCAAATTTTGTTATTCATTAACAATCAGAAAATGATTTATGAGTAAACATCATTCTGAATATTTCTAATATATTTCTTGTATGAAATGATCATTTTGGGATTATGGGATATGAAAAAAGATGCTTAATTTACTTTTACTTTCTTTGAAGGAAGATATTAATAATTGTTTTGGGATTATGGGATATTAAATTATTAATAAACAATCATTTGACAAAAGTCGTGAACATGGCTTTTGTGCTGTAGGGTTAAAAATATGCTTAACTTACTTTTACTTTCTTTAAAGGAAGATTAATAAATTTCCTTTATTTAATGTAGTATTTTATATGGAAAATAAACATTTTTTTAAAATGATTTTCTTACAAATACAAATTATATTTAATCTGAGACTAAGACTAGTTATTAAACTCACAAGGAATGTAATATTTTGTCATGAATTTAAGATACAAAAAGGAATAACTGGGTCATTCTTGTAGCATTTCTTTTTGGATAAAGCATGTTTTATGTGATGTGAAATAAGGTAGGCACTATCATTTCTTAAGCTTTTCTAACTTGTTTGGATTTATGTTTTTCTATTTATCTTAATATAAACACAATATAACAAACTTTGAGAGATTTATTTTATTATTATCTGATTTTTACTTGGAAAGAATTTATGCCAATAATAATGATTTCCAAGAATACAAACTTTAAGATTTTGTTTTCTCATTTAAAGAAAAAAACAAAAAAACTTTTAAGAGCTTTTTCTTTTTCATCTCTGCATAAAACTGAAAATAAAGCCTCTTCAAAGAAACTGTAAACGCATTTGCTTAGTTACTGTAACCTTTGTGCATTTGTGTTTATGTATTAAAATCCTCCTGGAAAGAAAATAGCATCATTTCACACAGGTGTATTACTCCATACTTGTAAAGAGGTAACAGATACAAAATGTGTGTAGAGCGAGAGAACTACTCCTATCTATTTCATGCCCCCTAGTTAATATCATTACATATCCCAGGTGTATACACATAATCTTGCCAGCTGACATATACAAATCTATACAATGTATAAATACACACACACACTCACACAAATGTATATCTACATTTAGACAGATACAGGTATGCCTATTATTTTAATCTATATTTATATCAGTCTCTCAATGGATGCAACTTTTCTATAGAAATTTATATAAGCAGCAGTTATTCAAGTAGCAGGCATATATATTTCTAAAGAATTAATGGATTTTATTTTTAATTTGACATTTTTTTATTACTTCAAATGTCTTATAGTGAATACTTCATATTTGAAATAGCTGCCCTATTTTTATTTATTAAGCAGTGTGTATTACGTCTATTGACTAGCGCATTTAAGAAATCTTAGTAAAGAAAATGCAGGGAACAAATCTATGTCCTCCTTTGTAAGGGAAACCACCATTTGATCCAGTGTGCTTTACTGCTCAGCCATGAAGAACATCACAGGATATAAATTATATTTAGGTAAAAGTATTCATGCAAACAAATTTGATTAAAAAGAACCAACAAAATTTGTCAGTTTTATTTTTTATTGTATTTTTCCAATTTTTGAATAAGTTGTTCTGGATTGGGGTCAAAATTGTGGATTAGCTGTCTCAAGTTCATGCTTGTATTGTTCAATTACTTTTGACTATCACAGTCATTTTCAACAACCAATGTGCTGTCTCTGTGTGGTAAAGTATTATTACCCTGGCTACATATACAGGAATGTAAAAACACCCAAACCTCATATTCTGCTACATCCTATGATCTCACAAATCCCAACCCCTGTATATCAATTATTCTGTGTAAGTACCTTTTTATAACCATATGGAAACATCTACACACAAACTTTATGGTGCAGTGATAGGTTTCTCTTTACTACTCTAATTTCTAGAAAATAAAGTCCTCAAGAATTCCACCAAGCTACCCACCATACATCCATTATATCAACCTCTTTGTATTAACGTAAAAACCTACATGAAATAAATAAAAACCTAAAGAAATCTTCAAAAAAAAATTCTGTCCTACACTTGACTTATTACTTAATATTGATAAAATCTTTACCACTTCTCTTTTTAAAAATCCCACTAGTAAGAAAATTGTCTCTACTCAAGTATAAAAATAAATATCCTATCTTCACAAATACAAAATAGCTGTTATAAAAAACCATGATTTAAAGGGCCAAAATAATCTCTTCTTTGGACATATTATTCCATAAGGAACTAAGCAACATTAAACAAATTCTAATCAACAATAACTTCCATCAGCATGTTATCGATGAACAAATAAAATTAGTCTTGATGGTATTTAGAAAAAATACCACACTATATCATCCTGATGCAAACAAAAATAAACTCCATTAACTTATTCTATTGTAACCAGATGCACCTTAATTATAAACAGAATGAAAAAAGCAATTAAAAATATAATCTATTGATAAATATCACTCAACAATCTTAAACATCTTAGATTTATCATCTACTATAAAAATTTCTAATCTAATCAATACCAACACCATGGGTCCTCCCCCACACCATATAAAAATAATGTTGCTTATGAGTTATTAGGTTCTTACACATATTTTTTCATTTTTTCTGCTGTTCTACAAATGATCTCAAAGAATAATCTTTCATAGCATTTTTGCTTCTTAGTAACTCTGGTCATCCTGTGGAACTGTTGTCTAACATTATTTCAATTTTATTTCGGATTAGACAAACTTTTGAGATGGAATGCCAAGTAGACAAGAATGAGCATGTTCGACATCTTTGCTTTGCTTTTAATCAAGGTTATAAAACTGCTAAAGCCGCTTGAGACATTTGTGCTGTGTCTGGAGATGAATTCATTATCGACAGAATGGCACAGAAATGGTTTTCTCTGTTTCAGAGAGAGAGGAAGAACAAAACTTACATACTCTCTGTGTTCTAGCTGACCTGTTCAGATTGATGAGAATCAATTGCATGTCTTGAGTAAAGAAGAACTGTGCCAGAACATTAGGGAATTGACTTAGAAGATGGCTAGTTCTCATGTTACAGTTGCTCAGCATCTTCACTCCATGGTAAGGTACAGAAACAGGGTGCATGTGTGCCACATGTATTGATTGAAAGAAACAAGTTCCAGTGATCCTCCATTGCTGCCAGTTTACTTACTTGACACCAGGATACTCATTGTTACAAAGAAAGATTGCTTTACTGTATTATCACTGGGAACAAAAAATAGTGTCTTTAGATGAATATGAAGCAGAGAAAAGAATGGGTGAGCCCCAAGAAGCAGGCAACATCCTGAACCAAATCAGAACTGTATCTATGCAAGTGAATGATCTGCATTTGGTGGGATTGGCAAGCACAAATTCACTATGAAATGCTTCAAAACAACCAAACGGTCAATGCTAACCTGTATGTTGAAAAAATGAGCAGGCTCAAAGAGGCAATTCAGCTAAAAACACCTGACTGACAATACAGTGTGATTATTCAATATGATAATGCTCACACCCACATAGCTAACAAGACCAAACATGCAATTAAAGTGCAGAGTTTGGAAGTTCTGCCACACCAACCATATTCTCCTCACTTAGCCTCTTCAGACTACCACCATTTTCAGTTGCTTTCTAACAATTTGAAGTTTTTTTCATTCGACAATGATGTGGTGCTTAAAACATTGCTTGATGAATTTTTTGAGTCAAAACCTAGTAATTTCTATTAAGGCATTGAACAGTTAATGGATCAATAGCAGGATCTCATAAACAATGAAGAGGAATACATTGTTGAAGGATTTATCAGAACTATTAATAAATGATAAGTAATAAAAAAATGAACCAATTTGCTGTTTATGAATTCTCATGCTCTTTGAGAGATTGCATTGCCAATATTAACAATTAAAAAACAGCATTAAATTCTTACATTGGGCACACATGCACCACACTTTCTTGTAGGTTGAACTGTCATCTGTGCAATTTGTGTGCATCATGAACAACCAAAATAACATAAGACAAATATTAGTTGTGAATACCAAAATACTCTACAGCACCCAATGCAAGGAAAGGCTCAAAACTCTAGAAGTTATTATTATACAAAGTAAACAGCCCACATTATAAAAAATATCATTCACCCTATGAGACAGTATCTTGAAGTGTATATGATATATTTAATGTATTCATATTTAAATATGTGAGCATATATGTGTGTACACACACATATATTAAACAAAAAACACAGGTATCCTTTTTGGTGTGAACTTACTCCCAATAACCACTGCACATGCTGTCAGTGTAGACTTTAAAATTTTTTAGCTTTCTAAAAAATATAAACAAAGGAAGTCTGCCTACCATATAGATATCACATTGGTAATAGTAATAGTATCCATTTCCTTATAAGGAAACATTTGACATTCATTGAGCAAGCAGCTAGTACTATTTTTGGTTGAAATTTATAAAATACTTCTCTTAAAACAGGAAAACAGGTTTCTGAAGCCGTTATTGATCTTTCCAGTATTGATTGGGGTTTCCTTCCTAACCATTTATTTTAAGTAGTTTGGAATGTCAACATATTGATTATATCATTATCTTTTCTTCCAGTTACATGCGATATCCATTTTAGCTGTTGATGTTGTTGAAAATTTTCAAGTGATGTAGTTTCTGTTTGCTCTTGAAAATGACCAAGATGGTTGAAAATACTTGAACAAACAACGGAAATAAACTTCGGAGAGTTTATCAAGAATTTTGACTAATAAATAATAGCTTGTTTGAAAATTGTAAGAATACAATAAAAAAAGTAACAGACATACCTTTAATCAAATTTGTGTGTGTGTGTATATATATATATATATATATATATATGACAAGGTAATTAAGTGACAAAATCAAAACAATTCCTAAATAATACATTTCATCCCTAGAAGGAGTTTCTTGAGACTAGTAATGGTTCACTTGATGGAGTCAGTTTCTCTCTCTCTTTATTTATATATATATATATATATATATATATATATATATATATATATATATATATATATATATATATGAGAGAGAGGAGGCAGGGGAGAATCACTGAAAATGTGTTACTTAGGAGTTTCTTTCCATTTTATGATTTGATTATCCATTATTATTTTTTTTTTTTTTCAAATTTGTATATCATATATATGGACAAAAGAGGAATCATTCAAGGATGTGTGGATTTTGTAATGGGTATAGGTTCAGAATAAGAAATTGGAGAGCCACATTCAAATTCCAATCGAGTTCATTGAATTCACATACATGCAAATACTCTTGGGAAAGATATGAATCCATCCCTCCTCTCCCAAGCTATGGGTTAAATAGTTCAGCTCACATATGCAAAAATATATTTAAACAGTTCAAATAACAAGAATAGGTATGAATGGACTAATGAATAGTAGACAAGAAAATGGAATCAGTGAGCCAGGTTCAAATTCCAACTAATGCTGTTTGTGCTCATTTCACACTAATGTCCTAGAGAAAAGCACAACTCCATCATTTCTCTCCCAACCTATAGATTAAACAGCAGTATTGACTGGTATCTCTGGCTTTGGTTAGCATCCAATCTAGAAGGATAATTTCCAATTAAAAAATATGAAGAAGGCGACAGGAAATCATTCCACTATATTTTCAAAGAACAGTCACAACAATGCACAGTTTACAGATATTGAAAGACAAGAAGCTGTGGAAAGCCATGATAGCATATGGCACCTTTAAAAAATATCAACAATGGCAAATCTACACATATATATGCACATAGTTACATTTATATCTACCACAGAAAAAAATACCTTAGCCCATGTAGTCATTTCATTTTTGGAGAACATACTACAAGCAACTACACATGAATTAAAGATGCTGAGAGCCACCAAATTTGAAATTGTCATTTTTATGTACATTCACTAGGATAATAAAAATGTTAAGGAACAATGATTTTAAACAAATAATGACAAGTTCAATAAGAAAATATGTTATAAATAATTCATGAACACATTTTATTAATACCTCCCTTGAGTAAATAAAACTGTATCTACTTTTAGCTTATCCATTATGTACAATTGTTTCAAGATTGTGTAATAAACAAAATAATTTCTATAGACATTTAAATAAAATCTTTAGGATTATTTTATAAAAGTTCTAAATATCTTGCACACATTGATTAAGAAACTATTGACAGTTTTTTTGTTTTCATTGCTGACGTATATAAGAAAAAGCAATATTAAAATCTTGTAGAATAAGAACAGCAAAATGTAAATTGTGCTACAGATAATTTTGTACATTTTTCAGTTAATGTTCAAATACATTAGATTTAACTTTTTTCTTCCAGTCTGTAAAATACAGACATAATTTACGTGAGATTTTATTCTTTATAACTAATACTCTGCTGAAATATATCACATAATAGCCTCCTTTTTCGATTTTCCCCATTCTTCTGTATTTCAATTCATTTCAAAGTATTCATTTTTTTTCTTATCTTTTTAAAATCAAATTTCTGTTCTCAGTAATTGAGTTTTGGAAATTGTGTTCAAAATTTTACCTACATACCTAATTCTTTATCTTCTCCTTCAAATCCACATTTTTAATATTTTCACTTCTTTGGCAATTCTTTTTTGGTTATCTTACCAGCATCTGCAGCTCTACAGATCGATAACTGGAACTATTGCTTTTGTTATTTTATTTTTCTTGAGAATCTTTTACTGCACAAAATATTTCAGTGGACGCAGGAAATATTGTATTTTTTAAAGCTTTGTCCAATAACATAATCTTCTACTGTGTAATACCATCAAAGGATTGCTTCTCAGAAGTAACACCAAAGTCAGAGAATTCTTTGAATTTTTGTATGAGACATTCCTCTAGAGCTTAAGAAAATGTGAATAAGAATATCAAATGATATTTATTTTGCAGGTAATCTGGAGTCAAAAGAAATGAAGGAAGGAAAATATTAAAATCCCTTGATAAATTTAAGAAGAGAAAACATTTATAATAATTGTATTTTTTTTTAAAAAATCAAATGAAAAGTCCAATATAATTCAACTGCATTTCTTGGATTACTAAAAAACATGAAAACATCTTCAAATCTTTCATTATTTTTCTGATTTATTATTGACATCTATAGTCTATAATTTTAGGCATGTTGACAGGATTCTCTTATAAGTACATTTTAGCCTTTAAACTTTACATAGAAGATCAGTTGCTAAATCATTTTCTGTCTAGAATCAATAACCAGAAAGTATGCTTCCTAAATTATATGCTATTCAACAAAAATATAAACAATCAGAAGACATTTTGAAGAAAAAAAGAAGTGATATAGAATAGCAGGAAATTGGAAATCTTGAGAAAAAAATAAGATAATAAAGAAGTAAGTGTGTATGTGTGTGTCTACTTTAACAGGTTACATTTTGAACAAGCTATATTAATTATGTACTAATCACAATAAAAGGAGTTTAAAATAAGGATAAAACAAAAGTAGAAAATACTAAAATTGTTATGAAATATGGACCAGCTACCGAGGAATAACAATGAAGGTAAATAAATGGAATTAATTGAAATTGAAGAACAGATTAAATTTCTTTCTAAATATGAGGAATGCAAAAAAAAAGAGGAGTAGGGGAAAGCGGTGAGTTACCTACCTCACAGGCTTGTGTAAATGGATGGCAGAATAGAGATTGGGAGTAAAAAGATAAACATTGCTAAGAGATAAGGTAGGAAGTTGTGGAGAGCTAAGGGGATATAGCACATAAAATAAGAACATGCTACCAAATTTTGGCATAGACTAATTCAATAAAAGATTTACAAAAAAAAAAAAGGAAAGTTTTTACATCCATATATAATGAGACCTACTTGGAAACTTGTAATCTTAAATGTGTTATGCAAAACTTTACTTTTGATAAAAAGTGCAAATTTTTCTTGATTCAATTCTTAAAATGAAACATTTGTACCTGATATTTAGCCCAAATACACCTGAGATTTCCTGATATGCATGAATAGAAAAGTTCAGTGCTTTGATTAAAAAAAAATGTAAAGAAAATAGTGGATCTCTGAGAAACTATTACATATAAAAAGGAATTTAGATTATATTTAGTAGAAGCAGGCTAAAAAAAAAAAACTACATTTAACTTGGAGAGGCAATAGTTGCTCAAATAATGATTTTTTTGGCATTTAAATTTGGAAAAATGAAATAATCAGAATAATTTAATAATTGATAAAATTACAAAGGAAAATTTCAGTTTTGTATATTCACTAAAAACACTTAATCTTGTATGTTTGCATAATTGGTACAAAGTTGGATAGTTAGTAATTAGAACATTTTAGTATGTTTTAAATTCTAAGTCTTCTGCTGCTTTAGCAAGGCTCAGGTAATTATTCCAATGAAGACAGTGGTAGTGGGTGATGAAGGGTGACAACTTTTATTGCTTTAAGATTGTCTTAATAATAGTCTAAGAACATTTTGGAATGCATTTGGTGAACTTTCCAAGTTATAAATTAGATAAACATTTAATGTTGTCATTAAAAGCTAATTGCACTTAATACTGTGTTTAGAATATTATTATTTTCTTTTAATTAAAGAGCATCAATGATGAATTATTGCTTGTATGAGGGTGGATCAATGAGTTTATAATCTGATGCAATTACTACATGAATTTTGATCTGAAATTTTTCTTGTAGAATGTTTGACTTAGGTGTTTAATATTCAACACTGACCGGAGTGTATTGAAAAATAACTATATAAATGCTTTTTTAATCACCAATAGGTTACAGGTCCCTTAATGTATTTATTTAACAAATGAGACAGTCTTTATAAATCCTAAAATCTGTTTCAAATAGTAAAAGAAAAAGATAGCAACACATTAACATTATGCTCATGTATGCAAAAATGATGGTGGTAGAAGTATTTCCATGTTCATTTTCTATTAAATTTATTTATATTTTTGGATATTACAGTAGAGACTGTGGCAGAGAGATTAACACAACAGATTGTATGAAAAGGAATATAAGAGGGGAAAGACAAGAGCGTAATGGTGGAAATGGCCAGAAGCAATTCATTTACTTAAAAGAAAGCAGTGAATCAAGCACTGGTGGCACTAATTTATGCAAACCTTTGCACAAATCCAGTAAGATAGTTAAAAAAAACAAAACAAAACAAATATTTTTTAAAATCTTTAAAGTGTTCATAATCTAGAGTTATTCATAAGCATACCAAGTATTTTCTGAAATAATGAAAATATGAGGCAAATATGCTTCCTAAGTAAAGAAGGCAAAATATTCAAATTTCCTCTGCCTCTCTGTCCTTACTGAGTATTTTTTTAAATAAAGAAATTTGGTAGGACATAAAAAAAGACAAAAAATAATATCTTTTTTTTTTTTAGTGACATACATTTGGACTAATTCCTATTGACATGATGCAAAAAATGAAACATGAAAATTTTATTTCCATTTGATCACTATACAAGTTTAAGATCAACTCAGAGATTAAATAGAAAAATATCATTAAAAATATCCTTACAAAATAGATTTGAAAATGATTTTCATACTCAAAATGAATTTACAAGTTATTTTTTTTATGGCAAAATCTCTCACTGTATCAAATTTAGATTATTGTTTTATTTACTGGAATATTTTGTAATAATTCTGTGCCATAATATTGCTTGTGAGGTATTAAACTGTGTTCTGAAATTTTTAGATACCCACCAAAGTAAAAAGCAACAATCACAAGTTGATACATGGCATATATTTATTCTCATGAGTAATGATGAAATTTTATATTGCATTCATCTTCATTTTTAAGTAAATTATTTAAGAGAATTTAAAACATTTCAAATAGTAACAATGTATAAAACCAGAATGTACAGCAACTAAATTCCTTACATGTGTTAGAAGTTTTCTCTTGAAAATCTTATGCAAATGAATGTTAATAATATGAGTGCATCTTTGGAAACAGTATAACATTAAAAAATGAATTAAGACTTCTATACTCGTATATTGTTATAACAATTCAATATAAATAAAACATTTGCCTATATTATCTTCAAGGGGCATTACCTGGTAAATGAATTAAAATTCACTTGACAGTTGTTATGAATAATCAAGAGTGGTCTCCCTTTATTTTGGGACTATAAAAGGACACTATATGCGAACCTTGTATTCTCAGTTGAATAAAGCTTTCTTAAAGCCTACACCTGTGTACTTTTGTCATTACAACAGTATTATTAACTAATTTACTGTATTTTCTTGTGCATAATACAATAAATTTTGAATGAGAATTAAAGTCAAAAAGGGAGGGGAGGTTGTATTATACCCAAGTACACATTTTCAGAAAGTTTTACTGAGCTTAAAACCCTCTTATTTGAAACAGCAAGATTGCAAATACACTCAGTTAGCACAATAGATAATAAAGCACAAAGTAAGCAGGTGTTTATAACAATTGTCCACAAAAGGTATTTCATATATCAGCAATATTTGTTCTTTGGGGAAGCAGCATAATGGAATGTCTTTTGTCTCAAAGACAGGAATTTTACCAAAATTGATTAAAAAAAATTAATAAAGGGAGTACACAAGATCTGTCATGTTTTGATAATATTAATGTTACAACAAAGGCTTAACTATTGTATAAATTATGAACTTTTTTGAGTTATTCCACCATTTATTGACATAAAGTATACAGTTTGTATATGGAGAATGACTTTCTTTGGATTATACAAGCCACATACATTCTCCATAAACTGTACAAATCTGTGTTTCAGCTGCATTTTCATCACAAAAAAACATAATATGTCTAGAATGTGCTCATTTTCTTCCATTTTCAGCAATAGAAGTAATAAAGAAAAATGTGCTAGTTAAACTAAATGTTGTTTTTAATACACTGTTATCATTATACAATCAAAAGTGATTTTTTAAATGAATTTAAAATTAAATGCTCCAAAAGCCATTTAATAACAAAAATAATTAGGATTTTTTCAGCTAACCTATAATATATATGGAAAAAGATTTTGTGTGATACATTTTGTCCTTTCAGACTTCATTGGACTAAGTTTATGTTGAAAAAACTACACATGTACATGAATGAGAGATGCTGGAAAATTTAAGTTTAAAAATATTTTTCTTTTTTAATATGTGTTTTGGGCATATAATTGAAAAGAATTTATCTAAACGCAACATAAAATTTGTCACAACTACATCTAAAACAATAAAAGAATTACTATAAAACAAAATATTGAGCGAAAACTTTATAAATTTACTCTATTACATGTAATAATTGCTACAAGGAATACATTGGAAAAACCTCAAGGAAAGATTACATGAACACAAAAGAGATCTTTTACAAAACAACACATTAAATGCATCAGTTGCTGATTGCAATGAGACTGAAGAGAATTTTGATTTAAAAAATGCTACACTAATTAAAAGACAAAACAATTTACTAAGTCAAAAATGTTAGAAAGTGCTTTAATTGCTGGATCATCCATAGTAAATTTGCAATCCAGGTTCTTACAATGTTCATCATTCTTGGCAGATCTTCTATTACCACAAAACAAACTTAGTCTGATGAAGTCCTAAAAGATGAAATGCATCACACAAAAATTTTTCCACTTCCTCTAAAATTGTTTTTGAAATACAAAAAAAAATATATATATTGTTATCCCATATTGAAAAGAAAGTATGTACATTTCATTTACCCCCCCCCCACTGATACATTTCCAATACCCTTGCTTTTCTCTTCTTACTCCCTACTTTTATCCCACTTCACACTGTGCATTTGTTTATTTATTTTTAAATAATAAATGTTCATTAATTTAAAAAAAAAATAAAGCAGTAGGAAATCAATTAACCAGAATTGCCTGAAGATACCTAAAGGTTGAAACCAAGGTAGTGGAATCGGCTGATCTAATTTTTATACCTAAAAGCTCTACATGTTAAATTTTTATTTTCTTTATAGATGTATTGAGCACTTTTTAAATACTACTGTTTAAGTCAGTCTAATTCAACTCTAACATTAACTTTTTTATAATAATAATAATAAATATATATATATATATATATATATATATATATATATATATATATAAAAGGAATAAGAAATTATATAAATCCTAGAAAATGTTTGTAGGAACACAACTACCACACTTGAACATTTCCAATTATCTCCAACATTTCATAAACAGTAAGTGAAAATATTAGCAATTTAGCCTTTAAAGAATTATGTTTGAGCACCAAGTTTATATTCAGAGATTTGATGTAACCGATCATGAATCATTAGATACTTTAAAGATAAGAGTTACTTCTCATACATCCAACTGATTACATTACTTTGTCTGTTTTTTTTTTATTGACCTATGTATCTAAATCCTTACTTTACATTCAACAGCACTCTACAAAAAAGAAAAAAAAAGAAAAAAAAAGTGACTCTAAAACATGAAAGAAGTCTGCAGTAAAAATGAAATGTAAAAGTAAAATAGCATAAACATTCAATTTAGGAAATGTTCTAAAAAGTAAGGCTTTCAAGAGATCAAAAGTTGATAATCATTTTTAAATGTTTGGTAATTATATACAGAGAAGTTGCAAAATATTACATGGTTTGTTTATGCAAACTTCATAGTGAGTCAAACATTTCAAGCAATCTATTTTTTTAGTCTATATGAACATTTTAAAAGAGAGAGCTTTTCAACATATATGTTGATCAGCTACTTTGCTTATATTTTTGAGATTTTAAGACACAAGAAAAAAATAGTATGTTAATAGTAACTCTGCAAGTTATTTGGAAACATGAAAAGAATTATTTTGTCGAGGTCAACAAATAAGTTATAAGAACAATGAGATTTTCAAACTACTTTGTTACCAATATAAAGAATCAGAAAAAAGATAGACAAAGAAAAATAATATCAGCCTTACCTTGATTGTTTTGTGTCTTGTTTGATATAGATGACCCATCCATCTCTGCAGGGTCAAAGTTCACCTACCAGTGACTACATGATGGACCTAAAATTCAAAGAAGAAACATTTAAATATCATGTTCACATTTTATTTTATACAGATTTAAAATAATAATTGCATAAGTATTCTTTAAAAAAATAAAATCCTTATTTCATCAGTACAATTGATATCATTAGTGATGGGCTGTTCCTTTGGTGCTGATAGACTTGAGTTTTTTAGAATAAACAGTCTCAAACTTAGCAATTTATTCTGATACCATCAACCTATTAGGAAACTAAAAGCTATGGTATTTGATGACATATGACAGGCTTTTTTTTCTCCCCCAAAATATCAGAATTCCATGGATTTGGTGCACAAAAATAAACATCTTTTGAACTTCACCAAACAAGGAATCTGGGTGAAGTTCAATATACCAGTCAACAAATTTTTTTTTTTTTTAAAAGCAATTCACCCCAAGCAAGGCAGGTGTGCCACTAGCATGCAGGGGGTTACAGAGAATTGAGAACAAGAGTAAAGCAGCATGTTTGAGGAAAGGATAAAGAGAAGGATGGGGAACAAGATGAAGGTATCAGATGTTGACTGACATTACACTTGAATATTTGAAGATTATAGTTATCAGGGAAGCAAGCAAGGGGAAGGGAGTTCCACAGATGGGAAGTGCAAGAGAAAAAGCTGTTTGAGTAGAAGAGACAGTTACATTTAACTGTTTTGACAGTGAAAGGGTGGGATCGAGATGCCAGCCTAGTAGCTCGCTTAAATTCATGCAGTCTGGGAACCATCAAAAGTATCTTGTTGGAACAGTTGCCATGAAAATACTTGTAGAAGAGACAGGGAACCCATGGCACATCTGTGAGAAAGTAACTGTAGACTAGATGCCAGATCAGGACCTATCATATTGCATATTCAGCTCTGGATTTTGTTGGGGACCTCAAGACATACAGTGGGGGCATCAGAACATATATGACAGCAATATTCCATGCAAGGACAGATGGCTGATTTATAGATTTGAAGGATGGACTCAGACAAGAAAAACTTTCTGGCATGACATAGAGAACCAACTTTCCTTGCCGTAGATGCAGCTATTGATTCAATGTATTTATTCCACCTCATGTCAGTGGACAGCATGAGACCAACCAGACATAATGAGGTGCTCTTGAGGAGCTGAGAATCAGCTATTCTGATGGGAAGCAGAGAGGGTTCTCTGTGGTAGGTAAAGGAAAGCAGTTTTGTTTTGGAAGCATTAAAGTTTACAAGCCATTTCCTGCCCCAATTAACTACAGATTGGAGGTCCTTTTCAAGATCAGCAGCCAGGTTTGTTTTGTCAACAATACTAGATTTACTATTGAGGCAGGAGCAAATAGTAGTGTTTTCTGTGTAGATGCCTACTTGGGAAATGATGACATTGGGAAGGTCATTGATGAACATCAGGAATAGTGTAGGGCCCAAGAAAGAGCCTTGGGGAACACCAGCATTTGTGATAAAGGAGCTGGAGGTGAAGCTGTTTAGGACGACCTTCATTTTGTGGTTTGACAGGAATGATTGTATTAAGTCAAATAATCATCCTGTAATACCATATCCCTGAAGCTTACGAAGAAGGCTGACATGCCAAACCCTATCAAATGCTTTATAGAGGTGTAGAGTTACAGCTCAAGCTTCTATGTTATTGTTAAGTGTTTGGTATACAAATTCAGTTATGGCTGTGAGCACATCAGTGGTAGATCAAGCAAAGTGGAAACCATATTGCTTGTTGGAGAACAGATTATGTGAAGCAAGGTGTTTAACCACTTCAGCATTGATTAAAGCCTCAAAAACATTACCAAAGATTGGTAAGAGACTAATAGAACAGTGGTTAGATGGGTCAGTTCTTATAGACAGATACAACAGATGAGGACTTCCAACAGGCTGGAAAGCAAGAGTCGCTGAGGCAGTAGTTGTATAGTTTGGAGAGAACAGGAGCAAGTTCAGGAGTATATTTCTTCAGGACAATGGCTGGTATCCTGTCCCCACCACTAGACCTATGGAAGTCTAATTTAGAGATGATGTCTAATACCATCGTTGGGTTTATGCGCATCTCACTCAATAGAACCTCAGTTCTAGGGGGAAAATCAGATGTGGGTATGACAGATGAGTCTAGTGTTGAATTGGACGAGAATTTACAATCAAAGCATTCAGCCTTATCAGCTGAGGTCAGGACCTCAAATTGATTGAATAAAGGAGGTATTGTGGGTTTGCTGTTGTTCAGCACACTCTTGCAGAGCCGTCAATAATCTTTAGAACCAAACTTGCAAGATGAAATATGTTGTTTCATTCTTTCATCAAAGAGTAACTTTGCTTCATTGAGGACATGCTTGCACTCATTATGGGCAGTGACAAAGAGACATCTGTTGTAATCAGACATGTCTCTACAGTACAGATGGAAGTAGTGATTCCTGTGGGCAATAGCAGCTGAGCAAGCAGCTGAGAACTAAGGGGATGAATGCGATTTCACTTCATATTTTCTTGCAGGGATGAAAGCCTCGATTTCAGCTTTCACCCAGGATGAGACCTCAGATGCACATTTTTGGATGGGGAGGTTAAAAACAGTATTCCAGGGGACATCATGAAGGATATCACAAAACAAGTCCCAGTCTGCTCATTGATAACAGAAAGAGGTTCTGTTAGTAGGTGGTTCTTTACTGGGGGGAGAGTAGAAGGAGATGTTAACAGACACAGTGGGCAGAACTGCATGGCACGACAAGACTCAGGGATGGAGGTAAAATAGAGATCAAGAAGGCAAGCCTTACCTTCATACTTACTGGAGAAATGTATAGGAAAGTCAACCACTTGTGTGAGATATTGAGTGATTAAAAAGTTAAGTGTCTGTATGCCAGGAAGGTCAGTTACAGAGTGTTTAAGCTATTGGGTATGGTGGGCATTAAACACAAATAGGTTTGCAGATAAATGTAGAGAGATAGCTTTGTCTATATTATAAGAAATGCTATCAAGTACACCACAGTCTTGGAAGGATGGAGAGCGATAAAGAAAGAAGAGATAGACAGAGACACATGTGTGTAAACTCCCAGGCCATGCATGTGGGTAATAGAGTCCTTCCTAAGGAGAGGAAGGTAACGGGGAATCGAGAAGTCAGAGGAAGGGGTTGATGGATTAAGGTTGGTCTTGCAGAGAGTTAGTATGTCAGGAGACTTCTCAATAATGAATGCCATGGATGTTGGAAAAGGAAATGTGAAAGGGTTTAAGTCATTTTTTTAGAGCTGGTTTAGGTTTACTTCTTTGATTGTTTGTAGTCATGCTGCGTAATGTTGGTAATGAAAGTGAAAAGGCTTAAAGTAATAGTAGCTGATGATCATCATATGCGACATGGACAGAAAGAAGCTGGCACAGCCTACAACATAATGTGACCTTGGGGCTGCCCACTGGAGGTGCATGCTGGGACCTCCTTCCATGCACGACATGGCACTACAAGCACCCTGCTATTATGCAACAGTTGATCAGAGCAGCCACTCAAGATGCTACGCAAGAGTTAGGGCTCCTAACTACCAGTTGGGAACAGCAACCAAAGAACTGTCAACCTGATACCCTCAGTATGAAGAGACACTGCCACAGACTACACATATCACAAGAGATTCATGACAGCACTAATACAGAGGTCAAAAAAAGGAAAAGATCCAGAAACCCCTTCTTAAACAGGAAACAAGGGATGAGCCTCTATACCTGTTCAAGAGAAGGGGGAGGAGTATTGACCAGGCAATAGGTAGGTCTATCTACACCTATTACACACACACATATGCAGAAAAAAAAATCTACATGTATAAAGTTTCAACTTTGTTTAAGTGCCAACATACACTTTAGTGGGAGGGAAGAAAGAATAAACCACATCATGGCCATTACATGCAGCTGAGTTAACTGTCCAATGCTAGCATGATTATTTCAAAGATTTCATATTTAAACTAATAACTCAAAATAAGAATTAAAAAATGAGAGGGGAGGAAGCTAAAGTTTGCTTCGGTTTCAAAGAACATTATTTAAAACCAAGAGAATTAGTAACAGTAATTGAAAAGAAATAGATAAATAAACAAATAAAATGAACAGGAAGAAAAGAGATTGAAATTGAACAATTACTTACAAAGAAAATCAAGCAAGCTGACAGGTGATAAGGAACAGATACCACATGCTATTTAGCTGAAGGAAATGCTGATAGTGGGTTTATTTTTCTATGTCACCTCCTGATAGCCAATTGCATGCATCCCTATTTTTAACACCCCAGGATCGAGGACGAGGGCAGTGCTAGGCTGACCATTTATTTGGCAGGAGGGATTCCCTGGTGAGATGTGGTGGGGCAGTTTACAGGCTATCAAATATGAAACTTCATCAAAACCAAGACAAATTTTTTAAAACTGTTGTAATGGAATGTCCTATACTCCCTATTGTCTATGTGGACTGAATATATCAGTATATATATATATATATATATATATATATATATATGTGTGCAAAGGATATACCTGGCAGATTTGCTTTGGGAATTACTAACCTGCTAACCGATTCCCTGTCTTTCATTAGTGTATCCTCTTTTACAATAAACCTCTCTTTCTTTTATCTACACCCATGTTACTGTTCCTTTCATTCGAGTACCACATTTGTCTGTCTGTAACCTTCTTTAAGGATACAACAAAAACATACAACATAAGTAATATTATATTTACTACAGATGATGATGATGATAATGATAATAATTTTGTCTTGGTTTTAATTTTAGTCCCCAGAGATGTTGGATCATCAGTGGTGGATTAGTGGGGGGAGGTAGCTTCTGCTCAATGGTTGTGCAAGTTTTCCTTGTGCTTTCTGAGGTCATCTCCCTTTTGTTCTTTTCTGTCAGTGTTATGTATCTGTTTTGCGGCTGGCACACTTGGCTGTTTGGTTCTTTCTGACCTTCACCATGACTGGTGCTATCAAACCGGAAATACTGTCACTTTTGTCTTTTCTTCTCACCTTGTGAAAAAGGGGATGGGTCATTTAGCAACCCTCTTGCTAGAACCAAGTATGTAGGCTTCCCCTGATTGAGGTTCACGCTCAACCCTTAAATGATAGCATCACTTTATAATAAGTTATTTGCAAAGTCAAATTGTTGATACAGAATAATAAAAAAAAAGAAATGTTCTCTTAAAAATGTAAATATGCTATCCCACAAATGTTTGTGTTCTTTATGAGTTATGCGAGTAAGCAATATGAAATTTCCTTTCAAAAACTTCAAAAGCCTGTTTAATAGTTAATGATTAATGATAACTAACTTTTCATCCTGTGTTTTTTGCTTTGAGTCTAAAATCTGTCAGCCATAAACACAAGAGGTTGCCTGTGTTGTCGTCAAAACCTGACCAGTAAAATTGTGAACGATGTTGCTTAATCAATAGTCAACCTAGAGTTCTTTGATTAATGTTAACTTCAATCATGATGTATTCAGTCAGTAGACTGAAGGTCATTTGTGTTCATTCAAGTATATTTGAAACTCACCATGTCCATCACCCTATTGGGCATAAATTATCCTCTGTAGTAAGATCTTATATCTTTATATAGATCAGATAGAATGTCTTTTGCACATTCTATTTTGGTGATTGTTCAGTGTAGCTGCAAAAACATTTCTTAGAGAGAGAGAGAGAGAAAAGAAAATCAATGATAAAATTGAAATAAATTGAATTCAGAAAATCAGTTCTTCAAAAGGAAAGCCTTTAAAGGAAATATGATGAAAGGGTCATTTTAGGTTATATGGAGAAAAAAAAAACGATTTATTTGATGATGAAATATTCTTGTAGGTAAAGGGAGTAACAAAACACTGACATTCTCAAAATTTATACTAATGAACAAAGAGTAATTAGAAAAGAATATTAGATGTGTTTTACTTTATTGCCTCAGTAAAATAGAATTAATATAAAATGTTTCGAATTGTACATGTTATATACACATACATATGAATAAAGACAAAAGGAAAACTTTTCTTTACCATCTCATTTTATCCTTAGGTAGACTTTATCAAGGCAAATGTATGGATTTTATTTTGCAACATGTATTTATAAACAGAAGTAAAAATATTGTTAGGTTTTTAAAATTTAAGAATGCTCAAAAATATTCTATGAAAGTCAAGGACACTGAGTAATGTAATTTAATGCCTAATAAATGAAAGTGAGTAAATCTTGAATTTTATTTTCTTATACACATATATAATTATAATATATCACACATATAGTGCTGGTGTCTATATATGTATGTATTTCAATGGAATTGTTATTTTAATTTGATAAATTATTTATGTATTTATTTTAGATAATAGGTCTTGAGTTACCTGTTTTCTGTTAATTTTAAAAAATTCTTATGGTCATGTATGTTGGCTTGGGAATGGAGTATTTCTTTTAAGAAAGATATTTTTTCTTTTGCCTTTATTCATACTGTCTTTATTCATCCTCTTCCCCAAATTTATAGACAAACACACAGGGATGCTGGGATTTTTTTCTAAACAATAAAATAATCCATTTCTTGGTCTCATCAGACTCAGTTTCAGTCTTTCTTGGCCAGAATCCAGAATGCTGTGATCACTTGTCTTTATCCCCTTTTGTATGTCAACATCAATTCTTAGTTTGTGAACTTTTTGCCTTATTACTGTTGCTTTGCCTTGCATATATTTACTTGCTTCATATTATTTTTGCCCTGTTCTTTTCTTTCTCTTGTTAATTGCAAACTGTATCAATTCTATTTGTTGGGAATTTCTGACAATTACATTTAACAATGACCAATTACCCTACAAGATTTAATCATAAGTTTTATGCTAACAGTTTCTTCTATTGCACCTCTTGTTTCTGGAGCTCTCTTCCAGCTTTTTGCTTTACAGTGAAATTTGATCTTTAAACAATTACATGCAATGTTAATCATTATCTTCTGTCTTCTTAATTCCTGTTCTTTTATTGATCTCTCTCTTTAATAGTGTTTTTTTCTCATATATAATCTCTAAGACTCAGTAACTCTTTGCATCTTAGTGGCTTTATTGCCTTGTTTAGGGTAAGATGATTAAAAATAATCTGAAAAATATATGGAATAATGAAAATACTTAATGTAAAAACTCCAGAAAACAAACCCTGTTAATGCTTTCTTAATAAATAGTGTAGGTTATGCTTTTATTCACTCTCAAATAAAGTAAACAAGCATTATTTGTTTATTACATGTTTGGGCAATAGAAAGAACACTATTTTGTAAATTTTAATGCATAAAAGAAATTCATTAAATTTAAAATATTCTGCATTCAGTATATTTGAGCAAATATGGGAGATAAGGAACACATCTAAAAACAAATGATTTTCTTGCAAGTTCTTGGTTTCAGATTAAATACATAGAGTTCCATATATATATATATATATATATATATATATATATATATATAGAGAGAGAGACATACACACATGTATATGATAAAAGCAAACTATTTTTTTACCAACAAAGTACAAGTTAAAAGTAAATACATTACATTAAGACAAATTCTGTATTTATAAGATTTTTACAAGGACAAATGTCACTAAAAGCTACAAAGGCTCGGAAGTTGTAGGGACCGATGATCATCCATGATGTGAATGAACCTAAATAAGGATATTTTTACAAGAAGATGCTAAAAATTTCTCAGCCTAACTTCCAAAAATCTGATCAAATGACCAAACATCACATTTTGCTTTGGATGGTCTTCTTACTTGGGATGAACATTTTTCAATGTCCTCTTATATTCCTTCTAGTTCTATTGTAAAACAAATAATAGTTCTGAATTGTTAGACTAAACATAAGAAATGATCTTTTGGAAAAACATTATTGGTATTGAATATTATTAAAATTCTAATTGTATTCTATAGTGAAATAACACTAACAGTAGCAGACGTACACTTTTTGTACAGAATATAAAAACAATATAAAAATACATAATAATTATATATTTTAATAATAGAACAAAAGGAAAATTTAGTGAGCAGAGATAAAGCATTTATAAACTTCATTAAAATAAAACATTTCAAAAATTGTTCAACATTAAAAAATACACATTGAAATATATCAATTTTTAGGGTGTCTTTGCACAAAAAAAATACAAAATAAATCTGAAGTTGAATGTCTTTACATTTTACGAATGTACATTTCATAAATATACCTGAAAATAGACACTCCTGTTTATTCAACTTAATTGTAAAAATGATTCAATTATTTTAAAGGAAAAGTTTTATTCTGAAAAGATATTTTAGAAAATAGAAATAAAAGGCAAATTTTACTTGTAAATAAACATATTTATATTTTCAAGAAAATAATAAAAACATTAAAATGAATTTGATACAAATATGTCATGAATAAAATTTATGTTACATGTGAAAGTTACTGAATAAAAGTAATTATTTTAAATACTGATACATTATTTTGGAACCAAAACTGGGTATATTTTAAACTTTATTTCAAAGGAATTCAATATTTTCACTAAAATAGAACCTATTTTAAAAATATTACTTTTTTATGAAGATGTATTCTAAAACTATTATTCATCAAAACAAGAATTATACTATAAATATTTGATTTATGAGGTTATAAGAAAAATATACTTTACATATGTCAGTTCACTCTATGAGTGCTACTGGTACCATGTAACCTATTATTACCTGTTTTATTGTCTGGTTATTGATAACTAAACCAGTTCACCCACCAGACTTTTCTGGTGAGAAGGGTGACTACATACTAAGTAGGATGAAAAACAAAACCTGTCAAAGGGGCAGATTAACTTTTTTATGGGTGAATGGCCATCTAGCATAATGGGGTCAATTGGGTTCCATAGATATGTATGCAGCCAGTGTGGTAATGACACATTGTTGTTGGTTTGAGAGCTTCCTAGACTGAAGTCAATGACCAGGGTGGAAGGTTCCTTTAATAAACTCAATGACCATGAACCCATGACTAAGGCGAGCCTTCAAGTTATAGGATAATGTCTGTGGTCTGACTTGGAGAGGGATGAGCTTTGCCAGGTCTACTTGTCCAGCATATGCTATAAATGAATGGATACCACCTCTCTGGCTTTCAACCAAGATATATAGAGGGAACCTGTCAGGTACTCAGTTGCACAGCAATCCTCTGACCTCACCTGCTCATGGGACTGATGATGATGATGATGATACTCTACTTATTTAGCTATTACTTTAATGAAATAAAAAGCTAGTGTATATTGACCTTCTTAAATCATTTTGTTACCTTTAATATTAATACATTTTTATTTTTTTTACCTGTAATTTATTCAATTTTGAATGTATCTATGCTGATGACAACTCAGGTCAAAATGGCAACTGATTTAAAAAATGACCTACAATGTGTTGTTAACTGGGGCAAGAAATGGCTTGTTAATTTTAATGCTTCCAAAATTAAATTGCTCTCTTTTAATTGTCTTGGAGAACTTGTTTTGCCTTCAATCAGCATGGCTGATGCTAGCCTCTAGAAGAATGACTCATTGCAACTTTTTCAGGATAATGTTTTCCGCTCATATGAAGTGGAATAATTATATTGAATCAATTGCTAGATCTGCTGCTAGGAAAGTTGGTTCACCAGGTTGTGCTAGACAATCTTTCACACCTGAATCTATGTTACAAGTTTATAAGTCTACCATTCGCTCTTGCATTGAATATTGCTGCCACATCTTGTCTTGTGCTTCTGTTATGTATCTAGAGAATCTTTATAAAAACCCAAGAAAAAGCAGCAATACTATTGGACCTGATGTGGCATCTCAGCTTCAGTCACTTTTCCACCACTGTAGCTTCTTTGTGTCTTTTCTACAAATATTTTCATAGTAATTGTTCTGATGGGCTTTTCCTCTTTGGTACCTTGAATTTAAGTGTAGTACTAGATTATCAATTAAATATGACAATTTTTCAGTTGAAATGGTTAAATGCAACTGTAAGTTCTATTCTAACAGTTTCTTCTATTGCACTTTTCAATGATCTCTCTTCCAATTTCTTGCTTTCCAGTCAACTTTGATCTTCAAAAAAATTAAATGCAATGTCAATCACTATCTTCCATCTTCTTAATTCCTGTTCTTCTATTGTTCTTTCTCGTTAATAAGGTTTTTTCTCATATTTCTTCACATTCAGTAACCCTTACATCTTAGTGATTTTATTGCCTTGCTTGGAGTAAAATGATTAAAAATAGAAAAAAATCAACAGGTTCATATTACTTCAAATACACTTCTTTTTCATATACATTAAATATTCACCCCATATTGAATTGTAATAGTTTGCTGAAAACTTTCAGAATGGAATTACTGCATTACAAAGCTTTTCAGAGACAGGGAGTACCATGGAAAAAAGAAAAAAGAAAAAAAAAGAAGAATTAGTTACTAAATAGTATGTATTTCAATGAGGCTTCATTTCAACTTTAATTATTCTTCTGTTGGGCAAGTTTAATATCAACATGCAAAATTTATGGAAAAATGGTCTCTAACAGGAAATAAGGTTACTGGTAGAAAGGATAAACTGATACAAAAGCTGTATACCACAGAGAGAAAAAAAGAGAAAAGGCTGTTGGCTTGTTGACCAGATACATTTCTCTTGTATTATCAGCTAATATACCATACATAACTATTCAAATCATTACTTATCTGCATCTCAAATTTCCATTGTAAGTTTTAAAGTAGTTTGAGGGAATGAATAAAAATCTATAAATTAAAGACTTGTACTTGTATGAAAAGCCATCTGAGTAAAGTCAATAAGAACTACTATCAATTAGAAGCCTCGGGCAACTTGATCTATGCTAGTAGAGGCATTAAATATTCATATGAGGAAAGAGCATTGTTTGACCCTAATAAATTATTTCTTTCACTGTTTATTACATGAACAGTTAGCAGGTACCTTCAACATCCTATTTTACTTAATACAGGTTGATTTAACATTTGTACTTGAGGAAATTTGAACATTTTAGTTTGAAGGATGTAGAAGGTAATTTTTAACATTTTTAATAATTTAAACATATTGATACTGACACTTGAACTTTTATCAAACTTATTCATTAATTTATTCAAACTAGTTCCATTATCTACATTGTGTTTTTATCAAATTTCTTTAGCCATAAATTCTTAGTATATTCTAAATAAAAGTAACTTTTTATCATATAATCACACTTCTTATAAGAATCTTAACCTTGATTTTTTTTTTTATTTGAAAAATTATGATATGAATGCAATGAAAACTAATGTTCCTCTTCTGAACTTACTGAAAATAAAAATCAAGTTCACATTTTTCTATTCATAATTAAAATTTGATTTAAATACTAGAAACTGTCAATAACATTTCATCATCATTATCTTCAGTTAGTTTCCTGACTAGGTGTGGTTGTAGAGTCACTGCTGTGTAAAATGAGCACCTGACTCGTTCCCTCCACTTATCTTAGTTGAAAGCCAGTTAAGTATTCATGCATAGTGTTTCTTGGGCAAGTAGATCTGGTGGAGTCCATTACTCTCCAGGTCAGATCACAACTCATGTCCTCTAATTTGAAGTCATGGGCATGTGACCATTTATTCCATTGAAGGAATTCTCCACTTTGGCTGTTGACTTCAGTCAAGGAAGCCCTCTGCTCAGCAATGTTGTATCATTACCACACTGTGCTAAGTGGACATTGACTCTACAAAGAAGGTTCATCTGCCATTTGAGATGTCTTGTTTTTAATCCTACTGGCTGTCTTGACCACTTCTTCATTAGAAAACCTGGTGGGGGAACCAGTTTAGTTGCAAATGACCTGCCTTTGCAATAGGGTCATCGGCAAGTAAATGACATTATAAGAACTAGAAATGTTTAAAACAGTTTTAATACATCAAAGATGTATATGTGGTAGTATTGGAAAGTTTCCTGATTTGCTTCTCTAACTAATTCTAATCACGAGAGAGCTGATGGATTTTTAAAAGTAGTCCTCATGGATGAGTTCATAAATGTTGCTAGTAACTGGTTACTCTGAATACTCCAAATCTTGAATCACTACTCAAATGGTCTTGAAAGACCCATGTAACTCAAAAACCCATGTTCAACTTAAATAATATCTATCAACAGCCTGAATGATTTGCCAAGCTTCACACAAAATTTGATGCAGGCATGTTGCCCAAATTTGTCAGCCATTGTAAAGATCACAGAACTGTTCCAACACTACATTGCAAAATCACATGTATGACTGATTCAGTATGTTGGATAACAATGAGCATCAGGCATGCACAGATTTCCACTGAATAGTACATCTACCATTTACAGTTTGAGAACTTCCCAATTTCATTTCAAGGAATATCAATGATGTGGCATTAAGGCATTTTTGGTCCTATCGAAAACAGAATAAAATAAACCAGCAAACTGAATAATAAAATATCAACACTTTAATCTACTAGGCTATTGTCTTAAATGATTCCGGATTCATAGTTTGAGAGAATTGTGTATAAATTCAATCTCACATCATGAAGGCAATAATTGTAATTATAAGGCTAGTGGATTAGAACATTATACAATTGTCAAAATAAACATTTGCAAAGTCAAAGTTCCCCAAAAGGAACCTAATAATAGATTTTGAACAAATGAAAACATGTTCAGCAAAAATGACAGTGAAAGCAATAAGTAAATTAATTTCATTGAATTAAAAAAAAAAAAAAAAAACTCATAAATTATGAAAAACCTTTTAAAATGTAAAGTTCTTGCAAGGTAAGTGTTAAAAAGTTCTGACGTTGACCAAAAAGCGATTACCCCACCCACAACAAAAATACTAATATTTTGTCATTTGGTCTAATCTTGGGAAGTAGGTAGGGCCAAGAACCTTTTAGCATCCCAAGTGTAAAATTTTTACTATCTTTAAGTCAGAAACAACCAGAGAAACATATCTCCTACAATGAAAGCCAGACACAAGCTATTTTTAGTATCTAATATATTTGCATAGGTATAGCAAGAGAATATTGAATAAACTTTGCCGAGGCAGATAACAGTGAATACAGAGCAAAATTAAATCTTAAAATCTATCATTCAGGGAAGGATTTTAGTGGGAAACTGATTCATATATAATGTTCAAGT
Organism: Acanthosepion pharaonis; assembly: GCA_903632075.3. NCBI lineage: Eukaryota > Metazoa > Mollusca > Cephalopoda > Sepiida > Sepiidae > Acanthosepion > Acanthosepion pharaonis. The sequence continues at coordinate 829,314 of CAHIKZ030005521.1, read as the reverse complement.
CTTAATATGTAGCAATAAATTCAGTAAAACAGTCAATGGCAAAAGTAAAAAGTTAAAGATAATTTACAAATTAATAACATTTTTAATTATAATAAAAGAACATATAGTTCACCAAAATATCCCTAAAGGTTTACAAATATTCATTTGCAATTTTTCCTCTCAGTTGAATAATAAATCTTGATTTTGGTCTGAAGAACAAATTAAAATATTTTAATGTATTTACTTAAAAAAAAAAAAAATTTGAAGAAAAAGACAAATAATCATGATACCATAAGCAGGTACACAGATATGTGCAGGCACACAAATAATATGGAAAAAACTTGTACCAATGATAAGTGCATAAAAAAAGAAAAATTGAGAAGTATAAGCAGTCAATTGTTGATACCCACTGAAGAGTGGATGGACAGGTACATCTACAAAAATCTGGAGTCAGGATGCTGAAGGCAACATCAATCAGCTAAGTAACAAACCTTTTACTTTATATATATATATATATATATATATATATATATATACACACACATGTTATAAAATCAATCTGAATCACAACATTCTTATAGAAAAAATAATTTATTCAAAGTGAGCAAAAATTTGCATCAATCTCTTTTTTGAAAACTTGAGACTGAATACAAAATTGAAAACTGATTAGAATATTTCGCATTCAGTATTCATTTATCCTGTGTTGAAGGAAAAAGAAAAACACAAAAAGAAGAATGATAGTAGATAACTGTTGAAGCTTATGAAGGGGATTTGATTGAAAGTAGTATGTGTGTGCAAATGGTTTACAAAGTTCAAGAAAAATAAATTTATCTGGAGGATAAACTATGCAGTGGTAGACCAAAAGAATTTGGAAGTGAGGACTCGTAAATTCTATTAGCTGATGAATCCTACTCAATCAATATTGGAATAGGCTGAAAAACTTAATCACTTCACAGTTATAAGAAGTTTGAAAATTATGGGAAAGATTTTAAAAATGGTAAAATGGGTTCTGCATAAATTTTATGGGCAAAACATTAATTGCATTTCAATTCTTACCACACATAAAAAAGAAAAACATCTATTTTGCAAAAGACTATTGCTGGAGATGAAAAATAGATTCACTATGATAATCCAAAGTGTAGAAAATTATGGGTAGACAGCCTGCAACATCAGTAATAAAAGCTAACCTTTTTGGTGAAAAAATGTTACTGCTCTATATTTGGTATGAAATGCATACTCTATTATGAATTGCCAAGGCCTGGTGAAACTGTTACTGAAAGTGTTGCAGTTACCACCTTCATAATTTGAGTATTGCTATTAAAGAAAAAAAGTCTGTCTATCTGGTAAGGAACTCAGAAATTCATACTCCAGCATGACAATGTTCACTGCCACATTGCTTTGACAACCAAAAAAAAACATAATGGTGCTGAGATAGAAACACAGAATGTTCATCAGACTTGGTGTCATCAGATTATCATTTGTTTCAATCAGGACAGCATTCCTTATCTAGTCAAAAATTAAAAAAAATTTTCAATGTTCAAAATTTCATTGACAACTTTATTTAGTTGAAACAAGAGACATTTTATCAAGGTGAAATTTCTAAACTTGGCATAAGGTCACAGAAAGTTAATGAAAATATTTTGATACATGTACTAGTTATTATTAATTAACTAATATTAATAAAAACAGGAAATTTGTCCACACACATAATATAATATATTCAGAGCTCAGATAATCATTATACTTTCATATTTTAACTTTGCTTATATACATCACAACATTACAAACTTAAAATATGTAAATAAAGTTAGTAACTAGTTTAATAGATAAATAGATACTAATGACTTAGCTCCATTGTTTTTGACAGACTGCCCAGATAACTGTGTTTTTGATTGTGCGCAAAAACTTGGCAAGAATACTAGTAAACAGACGAGTAACTCAAATGACTGAGGATCATCTCCCTGAAAGCCAATGCTGTTTTATCAAAAATAGGGGTATGACTGGTATGTTCATTTGCCCAAAAGCAGATCCAAGAGAAATTCCCTGAACAAAACAAAGGACTTTACATAATTTTTGTCAACACAAAAAAAGCGTTTGATGTAGTAAATCAGTCAAGTTTCTGGATAATTCTGGAAAAAATTCTCACCATGAACATCCAACTCCACAAGGTACAGCTTGGCTAAGTAAGACATGGCATCAACATTTTTTTTAACCCTTTTTCCCACTCACAAAAAAAATGTGTGTTTTCAATATTCTTTAGCATAATAATGTAAAAGACTACAAAGGGGATGTATAATAGGGATTGTGTATACATTCATATGGGCAAAAAACAAAAGCTTCACAAAAACAAAACAAAAGCTTCACAAGGCTCAAACTAAGACTTTAGTGCAGCTAGTCAGCAAACCACTGATTACAGATAATACATCCCTAGTCACTTGCTAAGAAACAGCCCTTTAGCAGATGACACTCAGTATGGAGATTAGCCCTAAAAAACATCACCCATGACTGGACAAGTTTAATCAAGTCTTTAGCAACAGAAACTTCACAAAAGATGCTGCACACATTTCTATATGATACAAAATCCTAGGTCATATACTGGTACCACCAACACCTATTTAAACACTTTAATAAGTATTGCCTCTATACATTCTAAAAATGCATTAGAACAAATTTATCACTAACACTGAAGTTCTTAGCTATGCTACAAAAAATCAAAGACTGTGGTCGGTCAGTCACACAGTTTAGATAGCAAGCTAGGATCTTCCTTATTCAGTTACCTTTGGAGGATGAAGAAGTGGAGCATTACTAAACGGATATAGGCATTCCTTGAAAAGGTGCTTCATCCTCTGTGGATTCAATTCTTAGAGGAAAGGGATCAATCAGGCAAGTCCCCTTGCAGAAAAAGAACAGAAGAAAAAAGGCAGCTCTGCAAAGCAGGACACTCTAAGTCAATCAGTCAAGTGCCATACATGATACCCATGTCTCTTTCAGTTCGTGACTGACTAGACAGTAGATTTCCCGCAATAGGCTGCCGTTTCTTTCTGCTGTAGACTGATAGCTAACCAAGGCTATCTGTCCTGCTATTCAACTCTTAACTGTGCAGGGAGAGAGAGAATTGATAAATTAATACTTTTCCCAAGGATAATTGCACATAAGTGAATGCAATGAACCTGATTTCTCATTCTGACCTGTTATTACACCATATCACACAGGAGACTCTGCAGTCTTCAAAACTCTCTTTTGTGGGAAATCATGTCTCTCTTGTATGGTCCTTACTAATCATATGAGAGCCTTTAGCAGCCATGATGAAGAAACTAATGATTATGAAATTGAAAATGAAATAAATGGAAAAACTTATAAAGATAGATTTTTAAATTATGATAACCAGTATAATTGCACATTAATGATATTTTATTCTATAAAATTGAACAGAGTTTAGTTTTTTTGAAGCTTTATTTGTTCAGTGATAGAAGAAACAAATAACCAGGCAGAGTAAATTACTTTTCATCAGAAATTAAACAGGAATAATGTTTAGCATGAAAGCCAGAAATTAAATATATTTTTATACCAATCAATTGTGGGAATTAATCCCTTGACAATTATTCTTTGAATTGAACTCCCAGTACTGCAGTCAAGAGAAACCACAAATTACATCAAAACCAATACACAATCTTTTTGACCTGCAAGTGTCAAAATAAAAATTGGTTCATAATTTCTCCTATAGATAGAAAATTTAAGTTAGTTTTGTAAGGCAAACAAACAATAAGATTAAAGAGAAACTAATTTTCTCAAACAAATTTAAGATTACTTTTATTATTTCAAAACACAAATGGGAATTTAATTTAAATGAAAGTGAAAACAATAACCAACTAAATCATAATAAATAAGGTTAATTATCAAAAAAAAATAAAAAATGTACAATTGATTTTTAGCAAAGGCCAACAAATGCTTGAAAAATCTGGTTAAATTTGGATCCTACTCAGCTTTCTTCCATTTTGGAAGATGCATTGGACGTCAAGCAAATGATAAATAAAAAGAGCCATATAAAAAATATAAACAGATCAAAGTAAGTATAAACAGAGCTATTCCTTTGAGTAGAGGCAAATGCATCCTACAAGAAGTTTTATTGAGTTCAGAATAAATACTGTCACATAACAGGATTAAAAAATAACAACTTTATTCAAAGTATATTTTTAAATCTAATTATCTATTTTCTAGTAACAAAAAGCAAAGGTTTTTAATTATCATTTATTTAAATACTAAATTTAACAATATTTATTGCTGTTATCAGGAAAGCATCACTGTTTTAGAATCAGCAATACATAGTTAATGAAAATAATATTTGACTACTGTGTATATAGATTCATTTATTAAAAAATTAGATAAAATACTTAGCAATTGTCATTAAGAAGTGAATATGTACAATCCCCACTAGAACTAATGCTCTACTGAGTGATGTGTGCATAACCCCATCACTGGTCTCAGACATCATTTCTAAATTAAACCACCATAAGGCAATGGAAAGGTGATGGAATACCAGCTGTTTTTTCTAAAGAAATGTGCTACTGAGCTTGCCCCAGTTCTCTCCAAACTATATAACTCTTGCCTTGATGCTTCCTGCTTTCCAGCTTGTTGGAAGTCCTCGTCTGTAGTCCCTGTTATTTAAGAACTCTGAAGAACCTTTGGACCCCTCTAACTACCACCCTATCAGTCTCCTACTGCTTTTTAGGCAAAGTTTTCAAGGCTTTAATCAATGCTGAAGTGGTTAAGCATCTTACCTCTCACTGACAAACAATATAGATTCCACTTTGCACAGTCTACCGCTGATGTGCTTATGGCTATAACTGAATATATATATATATATCATGCTCTTGATAAAAATGGTGAAGCATTGAGCTGTGGCTTTAGATATCTCAAAGGCATTTGACAGGGTTTGGCATACGGGTCTTCTGTGTAAGCTTCAAGGCTATGGTATTACAGGACAACTATTGGATTTAATCCAATCATTCATGTCTTTCAAATCGTGAAATGAAGGTTGTTCTGAACAGGCATGCTTCCAGATCCTTTCTTATGAATGCGGGCATCCCCCAGGACTCTATCTTGGGACTTACACTGTTTTTGATCTTCATCAATGATCTTCCTGATGTCATCAGCTTGCAAGTAGGCATTCATGCAGATGACATTACCATTTACTCCTGTCTCAGTAGTAAACCCGGTAGCACTGACAAAGTCAACTTGGCTGCTGCTCTAGAAAAGGACCTTCAATCAGTAGTTAACTGGGGTAGAAAATGGCTTGTAAATTGTAATGCCTTCAAAAATAAACTACTCTCATTTAGCTACCACAGAGATAATTCCCTATCCACCATTAGCATGGTTGATTAAAATTAAAGAGAAGTGCCTTCTTGGCCTCACGCTTTTGAATGATTAGAAGTGAAACAACTACATTGAAATAATAGCTGCATCTGCTGCAAGGGAAGTTGTCTCACTCTGTTAGGCCAGAAGGTTTTTCTCATCATAGTCCATCTTACATATCTACAAATCTACCATTTGTCCATGCATTGAGTACTGTTGCCATATCTGGTTTAGTGCCCCAGCTATTTATCTTGAGGTTCTCAACAAAATCTGAAGTAGGATCTGCAATGTAATGGATCCTGACTTGGCATTTTGAATTCAGTCACTTTCTCACTGACATCATGTGGCTTCCCTCTGTCTTTTCTACAAATATTTTCATGGCAACAGGTTCTGTTGAGCTTTTTTCCCTGGTGTCCTGATTACATAAATTTAAGCCTGCTACTAGACTGGCATTTAGGTCCCACCCTTTTACTGTTGAAATAGTTAAATGTAACTTCCATTTCTACTTCAACAGCTTCTTTTCTTGCACTTCCCATCTATGGAACTCCCTTCTGTTTCCTTGCTTCCCCGATATCTAGAATCTTCAAAAATTTAAATGCAATGTCAATCGCCATCTTCTGATATCTTGAACCCCATTCATCTTTTATCCTTTCTTCATTCCCCCTATACACAGTTTTTTTTCTCTCACCTTCATTCTATGTAACCACCTACGAACCAGTGACACTCCCGCCTTGCTTAGAGTAAAATGCTTAAAAAAAAAACAAACTCAGAAAAAATTTAACAAATAACAATTATATATTAAGGTTGATGAGAAGTAAGGCCTCCTACCATGTGGTGCAATTAATAGTGTAAATAGAAACATGTTTCAATATAGAAAGTCCTTTTCAAGTGTGCTTAGTATCAGTTCATTATATGATAACACTGATTAATAGTGTTTGTTAGGCATGAGTACTATGTTTGAGTTAAGTAAAAAGCAGTGATCAAAGAGTCATTCACATAGAATTTCATACTCAAGGAATATGGATTAATTTGGTAAGGTATTATGCAACTTGACAACCACTCAAACAACACATCCACAAAATAAGGCACGAAAGATGAATTTCTTTTTTTTGTCTCTTGACAAGTTCACATTGTAGACAACAAATGGTACAACCAGTAAAAATCTTAAAAGCAGCAGAATATATATAAATACTCAATACTGAAGTCATACATTTGTGATGTATACAAACTGGATATGAAATGATGAAAACCAATTGTAACACTTTTAAACCAACTAAACCTTGGTACATGAGTGAGAGGCAAAGGAGCAGTGTCATGACTCTATGATCTGAATTACTAATAATATTAACCTTTAGCACTCTACCTTATTAATATTACTTCCCTTTCCACTGCATTCTTTTTCAAGGTCTCTCAGTTGCAGTATCTTTATTGTTAATTTCATTCAAGGTTGTTTTCTGTTACCATAGCAGAATATAACAACAAAACTCTGAAATTCAAACAAATTCAAATTCACAAATCAGAGTCACCTTCAGTGGCATGATAAACTTTTTGTACAGCAAACGAACTCACATACAGAGTGATAAAGGTTAAGACTGCTGAGTTCTCATATTGAATATATATATGATTAAAATTATACATTATCAAATAACCATTTATTTTTTTCAAATGGTCTTGTCATTTTTGTGCATGCCTGTACAGATTGTGACAGTTTTCAACATTATTTCAAACCTCTTATTTGATAAATACAATACATATCAACTGGTGATTTTTTTCTTTATTTTTTTAATTACAAATTACAAAGGTACAGTGAACAATACATTCAACCAGCTCATCAGATAACAAAACTAGGCTTGGTGTATTCCATTAGCACCCAGTCAATCAACATTGTCAAAGAATAAAATTATGGCTTCCAAACTGCATTACATATTCTAAATGGGATGAAAATGAATATTTGGATCAATTAGTGCATTTTTACTGATTATTGAAATTATTTTACAGTGAAAACAAATGCTGCTTTATGTCTTATTTCAATAGAGTAAGCTAGCATATATTCACAATATCTTCTATGTCTGAGTAAAAGAGAATAATGTGTGTGAAGTACTTTGTCGATGATTAATTAAATGTTACTTTCAACAAATTAGCTCAAAAGAATTTTGTATTTACATGACTGAATTTTTGCACATTGTCTGAATACTTTAATGAGGCTATTTAAATAAGATTAAAGAAGAAAAGTCTTTCCAAATAAGATACTATTGGTAATTGATATGTCATTAACAAAAACTCTCTTCAAGTGCATTGAGAGCTACTTTCCTACATTATGTTTTAAATTTGATAAACATAATTCTTTAAACTAGAGTGTGGTTATTTAAAAATCAGCTTGAACAGCTTGTCAAGGATTTAACAGTCTTACAAGTAGGAGAACATTTTTTATTAAATATGTCTTGTATTTATGATAATGAAAATATTCAGGCAGGTCGGGCTTCATTAATTTCCCTACTTTTTTCATAGGGTAAGAGGGTTTACTCTACATAATATGAAGATGCTATAAATAAGATTAACACAAGAAAAAATATTGAGTTGGAAATATAGACAAAGAGAGAAAAGTATTGTGGGACCAATAAACATTTGTTAGCATGAGACATTAGTATTAAGGATCTTATTTTATTGGAAATTGTTTTCTAAGAAAAACCTAACATGACACCAAGAATAAAACCTTAGATATTTGGAACATCAGTACTTTGCTTTTTCATAGAACTATTCCAGCTAGAGATTTTCAAATTCAAAATTTAATTCAATTGGATGGACTAATAAAAAAGATGCATTTAATTTTATCAAGTTGTACTTTTTTTCCTAGTTCATACATGTGAGAATGCATGTTGAGCCTTGTCAAAACAGATTAAGTCTGCTTGTCCTATTTCTCATAATTGCTATTTACCCACTGTGTATTAATACTATCACTTTGTACTATTTTTATTTTTTAGCAAAATGTTTATTTCCCCAGAATCCATGCAAATTCTAATTATTATCTCCAGAAATTTAGGTTTCCATTTTGGAACTAAAATCAAATTCTTCTAGTTATTTTTATTATATTTTGTAATATCCACTGAGTAGTAGTTTTCATTTCTGTTTTAACATTCAGAAACTAATCTGTATTTTCCCCACACAACACAACAATATTAAACTATATACCATGATAATCATCAATAAATTATCAGATGAATGTTGTCATGATACATGTAAAAAATTATCATAACTGAGGAACACATTAAATTATATGAATTAGCATATCTTGTACTTTGTAAACATTCAAAGATAGTACTGAAAGAATAATTAAATAAAGAGCAATTATTTGAATTCAAAGAGATTGACAATAGAGAAATTGTTTGGAAAAAGCTCATTATGTATAAGAATAATTTATTGCAATAAGACAACAAGGCTTGCAGAAACTATAGTAGGAAATCCAATATTGATTGATTGGTTAGTTTTTTTAATGACTTATAAATCTTTTGCAGGTTATTTAAAGCCAGAAAATATATTTAGGTTGTAAGAATATTTTGGAGATAATAATGATTTACTTATACAAGTCCTACTAATTAACCTATAGCTGGAGGGAGAAGAGGTGGATTCATACTTTTCCCAATAGTATTTGTGTATAAGTGAATATAAGGAACCTGACTGTAATTGGAACTCTGCACTCTGATTTCTAATTCTAAGTAATTATCAATTATACCACCTGCACATACAAGCTTACAACACCTGATATTCCCAAGTGCTCCCCATCTAGGTACTGACCTGGCTCAATGTTACTTAACATTGGTAATTGTATGAGAACTGGTGATTCAATGTGATATAGCCATAATCCTGAAAGTTTAATATAATCATTTTTGCACTAATAAAAAGTTATTCACACTATTCTTTGTAACTGTATGTTAAACCTTAAAAAAATCAAAATGAATTATGATCCCTCAATAATCTGGGCTTTTAATTGAAAAAGCTAGATGTATCCAATAGATGAAAAAAATAGATAATGGCGACCTTCAAAAAATTACAAGCAACTAAGGCTAGCATATCTACTAATTTTAATAAGAAACTTATAATAAAAGTAGTAAATCTGACAGATAATATATTTATTAAATTTCCATTTTTTTAATTGACAAGCTCATAACTCTGACAGTTTGTATTTATAAAATACAAGATACTAACAAAAGTGTCTAGAACAGTGTAAAAAAAGCAAAAAAAAAAGCAAGTGTCACCCATAGTCAAGACACAATGAGTTACATTATTCAAAATGGTAAAAGGCTGGCTAAGGTTATAACTCAAACCATATCATTTTAGTTGAATGAACAAGTAGTCATAAAGCTGTCATTTGCACAAAGGATGCATCGAAGATATATGACTCAGCAGGGAAACAGAACAACATATTTCAAACTATAAAAATAGTTATATTATATCCAAAGATATACTTGCTAATTCTTGCAAATGTCTGGCAAAAGAAAGGTTGCATGGAACCAAGCTATCGATATTCTTCAAAAGAATAAAAAAGAAGCAAAGAAGAAACAGGCAATCCTGGAATAAAAATATCTTGTAATTGTAACATTTGCAAGAATTAGCAAGACAAGAATTTAAATAAATAAATAGTTTGAAAATATATATAACAAAACAGGGAAAGGCCTCAATATCTTCTGAATTATTTTTAAGCCTATACAAATTCAACTCGGAGTATTAATTATAGGTCTCTGCCTCTAGACATATTCCTGGTTGTTGTTGCTATTATTACAGCTTTGTCTTGGTTTGGCTTCTCATTTTAGGTTTCTTTATACTATAGGCATTGGGCACTGTTGCTTTCTGATAAGGTAGCTATCTGTTTCTTTTTTTACAGTCAGCACTTTTTTTATAGGTAGATTTATTTTGTACTTTCCCTTTACTTCTTGGTTTATTCTAAGTTCATATATATATATATATATATATATCTGTATGTGTGTGTGTGTGTGTGTGTCTATGTATATATAATCTATCTATAAAGAATATATCGCTACAATACAAAATACTATAATAATGTTATATGATTAATTTTTTTTTATTCCTTTTTCAGTTTTTACTTATCAGAGGGAAATTACACCACCAAAATATATAAGTAAAAAATTACAAAGAAAAAAAAAGATGTTTTCGAAGAGTTGAATGGTTTGCTTTTCAGAGAACATGCAAATATCTGAAATAATCATCCATCATCTCAAGTTGCAGTAATCCTTATCCAAATCCAAAGAAACTAATCTAGTTGTAAGCCACCAATTTTTCTTTGTAGTCCATAAATAAAACCAACAATGAAATAAGACAATAAAATTATAAATCAGAATAAAGGTTGGACAGTATTTTTGATTTAATGCTGCATTGCTAAATTGTGTCTAAACAGTATTCAACTGAAAGATGCATTTACTGGAGAAAAAAACCAAAAAACAAACTAAGAACCATCACCAGAAAGTAATGGAGAAAAAGTCAAAATGTTGAATTATGCATGAGTTTTTGTAGTCAGTAAAGATCTTAGCAGCACAACAACATTTTATGTTTCAAGATTACTTTGAAAAATTTTCTTGTAATCTTTTCAGCAAATCTTAATTAATGAAACAATAAAAAAAAGATAAGCCTAACCAAACAATCAGACAGACTGCAGAAACATAAAAAAAAAGGAAAAAACTAATAAGAATTGAAATAATTCAATTTTAATGGTCAAAAAACAATTCTAATTATATTAACATTTTAGTTCTTTTTTTGTATTATTAAACTTAAAATATGGTTTTATTTTATGATTTAATTAGATGCTAAATGAGATTTTGAAATATATGCAAACTACTTTTTTACTTGGAGCACAGAAAGAGGATGTTGAGTGGAAAGCAGTGATTATAAATTTCTAAATTTTGTAATAACCAAAGAAAATTTATTGCATTTTGTAATTGCAAGAATTGAGAACTTTCTTCTTTCATGGATTCTTATAAATATTTGGAGTTATTTCTCTCCTGGTCAGATCATATACACTTGGACTTCGCTATCTGTGGAATCACCAATTACTGTTTCACTTATCTGTAGTTGACCAAATTAACAAAACCATTCATGTTGAAAACATTTATTAAATGAAAATAACTTTGCAAAATATATTTAAAAAGAGGGAAAATATAGACAAAAAAAGTATAGAGATTTAAGATTTTAATAAGAATTTTGAAAATATTTAAAATATCATCAAAATGATTAAAGTCTTAGTTTTTATATCCTGAGGGCAAAAGCTCAAATTAATTAAATTATTTGATCACTGAAATGTTTTTGTCTACTTTGTTTCATTTTTATAGTTAATTTGCTATCAAGACAAATATATTTCTTAGTTATGGTTGTTGTATTCCCACTCTCATAAGATGGGCTTATGATATATAGAAAAATGTTGCGAGTTAAAATAAAAATTGTTGTCATAATAGTCCATTAATTAATGAATTAATTTTTATCTTTTTAGAAAAAGATTTTAAGCTTTTTCTTTTTAGCAAAAATGAGAAAAAAAAAACTTATGAAAATATTAAGTAAAATTTAATTACACTTTTAAAATAAGGTGTTGATTTCACAATTAAAATATACCTATAAATTCATTCTTTCTTGTGGATTGTAGCATTCAGAGGGTGGGTCTTAGAACCTATCTTTCACAGATAACATGCTCCAACTACTTTTTTCTAGTGTGTCACTAAATTTAGTATGATGACAAATTTAAGAGCTTCAATTAAAATTCAGAAGCTTCAAGCTGAAGATTAAACTCTTATTTTCATGATTCTTGTAATTAAGATATTCTTCAGTACATTGTTACTAAACTTTATAATACAGATAATGTTAAATATTAGTTCAAGAAATGGGTTTGTCCAATAAAATGAGTTAGAGTCTCAAGATTTACGTTAGAGAACTGAATATAAAATAAAACAGATTGCTTCAACAATATAACAATATCAAGTCAAATTAAACCCAGACAAATTGATTTTCACAATAAAATAGGTATAATGGCGGGTTCAGTTTTAGATTAGATTGATAGAAAATTAATTACAGCATACATGAAAGTGTTAAAACAATTTGTCTCACAATTTCATATTCTAGTGCAGCCTTGCAAATCTAGTTGGACAATAATCAAAAGGCTATGGTTTTGATTTTGATATGCACTAGTTAACATTCTAAAATTAATAGTGATTAATAAAAGGGAGTGATTTGATTTTCACATAGCCATCATTTTCTTTCTATTGACTGAAAGCTAATGAAAAATATCTCCTTTCTTGCCGTGAGGTGTACACCTCAATGTCAAGTAATTATTTGTACTTCAACATTAAACAATATTCTTAGAATTTTTTAATAAAAGTATCTTTATAAACATGGAAAAATAATCTGTAGAAGAAGTGACAGACTGTTTCATGCTAAATGCAATCATCAGGCTACATGTGTTGGGTTTTTTCTTGACTATATATACAGATCAGTGGTGCATTGTGGATAGTTTATTCTAATGGTTATTTTGGCAGGAGTGGTTTGTTATTTACTTTATTTATTTATTTAGACTGATTATTTTTATTTATTTTTGCTTATTTATTTTTCATTTTTATTTATTCTTTTTGTCTATTCTAATGCTTATTTTGGCAGGAGTGGTTTGTTAATTTATTTATTGTTTATCTATTTATTTATTTTGAATTAATTTATTTTACTTGTTTTTTTCTTCTTTATTTTATTTTATATATTTTTATTTATTCTTTTCGGTTTTCGATTTTTTAGTAACATAGTAAAAATAAATAAATAAATAATAAACAAATTAACAAACCACTCCCAGCAAAATAACTGTTAGAATAGACTACAACAATCAATCCAAAAATTGGACGAAAAAATAGCTATAATTACCTTCCAAAACAAACTACTAAATAAATGATCAGGACTCATCTCAAAATTGACCTGATGATTGTGTTTAGTCTGTTGCCTCTGAATGTTGACTTCAATATTCACTTTTATATTTACATATGCTCTATCTCTGATATTGAGCACTTTATCCCATAAATATAGCACACCTTAAAACTATATATATATGTATATATATATATTATACACACACACACACACACACACACACACACACACACACACACACACACAATGCAAAATAATGTGGATTAACCAGTGTTCTTAAACATTAAAAATATGAAATTGAACCACATTAATCAGTGAAAAGTTTATGTTAATTTTTAACAAAATAAATATAATTTTTAACAAAATTCCATCATTTGCAAATATAGAAATTACAGATTTTGTATAGATTCTTTGCAATAAATTTTATTAGACTGTATTACAAAATTTCAAAGAAATTTCATGTTTTCAGTTTGATAAAACAGTAGCTAATCTATTGAAAGATTTGTTCAAAGTATTTTTAATTTCATTTCAAAATTTAAGATACTGTCAATACTAAAAAGAATCATTAATGTAAACATTAAAATGCCTAACAATATGCATAATAAGAAATTTACAAGTTCCTTTTATGGCAAACAAATGTCCATTTCCATGTGCCTATTATTTTCCAGACAATAAAAGCATGATAACAGGTGAAAAGTAAAGCCACTGAAGAATAAGACGAGACCAATTTGGAGTCTGGACTCTTTAATAAGATTGCAGTAATGACAAGATTTATGATGATGAAAGGAAATAGGGACGTATCAGGTGACAAATGGAGACCATAAATCTTGGAAAGTGATACTTTATCAAGACAGAAAAGCCTGTTGCAATAGGCTAGAAGAGATATTGACTTATTTGTATGATAGACTCTTTGGAATTTTACTGAATTTCATTAGATCACCTTCTTTGAAAGTACTGATTTACTAAGACTAAGCTAAGTCAGGTACAAGCACATATCTACAAAGTAATAAGATTGATTGTTTTTTTTTTATGGTTTATCGACCGTTTGCAGGTTATTTAAAACCAGATAATGTTTTTATGTTGTAAGAATCTTTGGGAGATGATAATGATTTACTCATACAAGTCATACTAATTAAACCTTAGCTGGGGGAGAAGAGGTGAATTCATACCTTTTCCAAGGGTATTTATGAATGTATAACAAACCCGACTAGAATTGGAACTTTGTTATCTGATCATCAATTTCAAGCCATTATCCTTTATACCTCCCGCACATCCAAGATTAGAGCACCTGGTATTACCAAGTGGTCACTAATCTGACCAGGCTCAGTGTTGCTTAACTTCAGTTTCAACATGATATGGCTGTAAGCAATGGAGTACTAAGAAAAACCCTTACTACCAAGAGACTATGAAATGTACAACATAATAAGCAGATGGTCACATGCTGTATGCAAGAATGTACTTTAGAAAGAAGGAACAGTCATAGCAAAAGATTAGAAAAATTGACTAAATGAATCAATCAGTATTAATCATTGTTCAGTAGACTATTGATTTTCTTTTGATAAAAGTACTTGTTAGTGACCAAAGGGGGTAGTAATGGCATCTATCATATGTGGATTTTGTACAAATTTAGTATATAGACTGATTTTTAATAACAAATTTAAGAAAGACAAATATTTAAGAGTCATTATAAAATAATACATGAAAATATTTCAAAACTAAGTTTAATGTTTTACATAAATAAAAAAAATATCTCTGTTTTTCTCTTCTGTTAAAAAATATATGGTTGAATCCACAGTCACAATCATGTATCAATCTGATGTTTCAAGGTTTTAGAAATATAACCTTATGCATCTGCGAATGAACAAGGTTAGATGAAATGTTTCTTATTTTGGACAATCTCAGTTATGAATAATTTATTTAACCTATACAGCAAGTCAATCTTAAGAGAACTAGCAGTTCTATCAGGATTTATTATTGGTAAGCACAATCTTAACTATATAAATATACACAGCTGATAGCGTGTTGATAGCAGACATAGAAAGAAAACTGCAAGAACTAGATAAGGTAGTAAAGGAAAGTGGGAAGAAATGACTAACCATCAATTGTAAGAAGGCAGTATATATGGTTGTCAGCAAGAGCAACAGCCCAAGAAATGAGATATAAATTGGAAATGTCAAAATAAAGCAAGTACAGAAATTTAAGTATCTGGGAAGAGTTTTAACAGACAATAGAAAATGTGACACCAAAAAACTAAATGTACATTGGGATATTTGAAGATGACTTTAAAAAGCAAAGTATTAAGAAACAGGAAAATTTTAGCTATGTAATCCTACCTATATGGTAGTGAATGATGAACAATTACTTCACAAATGAAGAGGAGACTTGAAGTGATAGAGATATGGTTTTACAGAATAATGTCAAAAATACCATGGATGGAGGCTGTGTGAAATGAGGAAGTTTTAAGGAAAATAGAAACAAAAAAGACTCTTACAATTAGAATCAGAAAGAGTTGAAGTTTGGGGGATAGATAATGAAGAAAGAAGGCTTGGAGAATTTGACCTGTACAAGACAGACTGAAGGCAAGAGGGGAATAGTGAGTAACCAAATGAACTTGTGCAAATAGATTACAGAACAAGGAGTGGGAGGGATAGTAAAAAAAGTAAATATTGCTAAGAGCTATGAATGTCAACACTCTGAAGAGTTACAGCAGATAAAAGAAGTTATGAAGAAAAATTAATAGTTGCTCTATCAAAACAGCAAATTGAATTGTACTATCATTTTCTTAGTATTCAGTGATATTTCAATGATAGTAATTTATATGATAAAAGTAACTGGCTAAAAAATCTGAAATCCTGTTGATGCTTTGAAATCTGTTCTGTTTTCTTAGGAAATTTCTTTTTTTCTAAAGCTTTAAAATGACTTTTAAAAGTCATATTTTATTAATGATATAATTATCTCTATATCTTTCATTAAATATTACTTAGAGTTTTTTAAGAGATACAAAAGGGTGTTTAAATGAATTTAGTGTGTATGTATGAGGAAAGAGTACAAGCAGTGAGTGTGTAATAAAAAATGAAATCAATGTAAACAAAATAGAAAAACAAGATAAAACATTTTTCCTAATCACTAAATGAAGCCAGTTTAATGATTTTATATTTCCTTTATTTTTTATTCAACTTTTATGAAGCTTTGTAATGAAGATAAGGTTAAAAAAATAATCAAGTTACTATACTTGCTCCCTTAGCTGCAATGATAATTTAAAAAAATACTAAGATAAAGAATGCCATTAAAAACATACAAGTGATTAGTCTAATAAATAAAATATTTATATCAGTCAACTGCTACTTGAAAACACGAGTTATTTTTCTCTCTTGTCTATATGGAGTATAATAAAAACTTTACTAAGAAAAAAATCTAGGAAATATCATTGTAAGCTTTTACTATTTGGAGAATTTAACATTTTGCATAAGCCATCTGCAAATGCATGTAAGACTTGGGCAACATTTTTTGTTTTTATATTGTTTAAAATTATCTATTTCTGGTTCAGTAAAATCAAAACATTTTAAGTTATTCTAATTTAATTACTTTTTTTACATTAAAAAGTTCATTTTTTCATTTGCATGTCATTATGTGCATCTTGTGCAAGTTATTTCCATTGTTTTGCCTTGTGCACAGAAAATCCAGCAAATCCTTTTCATCACTTTAATAGGAAAATGTTGTAGCAGAGTATCTGTCAGGATAGATCAAACTAATTTCGAATAGGGAAGAGGCGATAGGAAACAAAATAGTGAGATGGTCAGCCAGATAAACTGAAAAGTTAATGAACATTTTAGTTATCAGACATAAATGCACATAAATTATTTATTTATGAGAATTATTGCCAATAAAAGATACAAGACATAATGGTATTCCATCAATCAAATATCTTACAATAATGAAATGTTATATCTAAAGAGAAATTTAGTCATTTACTTTCAGTTTTTACTCTAGTATTTTAACTTGTAATCTTTAGACAGTTTAGGCCAATACAAACTCTTGTACTTAATAATCTTACAACTGAATGTAGATGTGCTATAATTTTGAATTTGATTACATTTCAAGAAATGTAACACTGACAATCCTATTATTACTGCAACATCTCTTATTTGTCCCAAGGAAAAATATTTCTTTTTATTTCATAAATCATATTTTTTTTACATTAAAAATATAAATTGTACTACAATATTAAATAATCTAAAGAAAATATATCAGTGACTAAAACGGAAGAAATGCTCCAAATAATTACTATTTCCAAGATACTTTCATTTTTTAATTAGAATTTTTCTCTTGCAGTAATCTAAGACATTTTTTAAATAAATATAATTATTGCCAAAAGCAAACTTAAATAATCTTTTATTATGGCTTTAAGAATGGGTATTTTAAAAGTACATATTAATATATAGAAATATATTAAAAACAAAGATCTGCAGAGGATTTTTTTATCAACTCACCCCAAACAATGAGATAATGCCACTAAGACACAAGGGATACTGAGTGAAAGTGAATGAAAAGACTTGATAAGAAACCAGAAACTGAATCCTAAACAAGAAACAAAGTATAAACCTCTACTCTTGTTCAAAAGTCCAAGGAGGAGTGTGAACTGGACGATAAATGAACATATTTACTAAATTTAAGTTAGTTTGAAAATTTGCATATGCTTGTTAATACTTCCAGTTCTGCAATTGCAGAACACTTAATCAATAATCTGATTTGTGCCTTGTCTCTTACCAGTGATTTTTTTCTAAGTAGTCAGTGAAGCACATTTGAATTACCATTTGAAAGTGTTTGAGACTCTATATATTAAGCCTAATTAACATTGCCTCTCTAAGCAAAAAGAATGGTCTCTAGGTTTAAATGCTATCTGTTTGTAATTTATACTTCTCTAGTCAATTTTTCCCCTCCCTTTTTTTTTTAGTTGTTGGGTTTTGTCTTTGACTAAGCTATGAAGAGTGAGGAATGATAACTGGTTTCTTTCTTTTTTGTTATATTTTTTGAACCAACACATTATGGTGAGTAATATGTTTTTTTGCTTATCCTTGCTCTTCTTCCCCATTTGTTTTTATGCATTTGTATATATTAATATAAGCTTTTAAAATGTTCTTTTTTTAAGCCATAATAAAGGCAAAATTCAACAACACTACTAGTGTTCCTAGCAGCTGCACACTTATTGGTCATAACTATGATCATTTTTCTTTCATAGATCCATAAAGATAAAAGACACAGAAGTTTAAAATAATTAAATCTAACAGAGTATTGCAAGCAATAATCACATACACTGAAGATGAGAGGTTCAGTTAAAATAATGTAAAATTGTTGATTTAAATTCATTGTAAAAAGTTAAAATAAAAAGAAATATACCAAAAGCTAATGTATGATGAACATTTAGTGTACAACTAAAGAGAGAAGGAGAATTCAGGGTAAATCAATAAGCATTCTTAATGAAGTAAGAATAAGGTTGCAGAGGATCAGAATGGCACCACACAGCTGGAAAAATGAAACAGAACTGAGGCACACAACAACTAAAAGGGGACAAGAGAAATTGATTAGGGATAAATACATACCAACTTCTTGCTTCTGATCGAAAAAAAAAAATTTACAAAGTTTACATGTTTGCTTAAAATATATATATATATATATATATATATATTGTGAAGAATTTTATTTTCATTTGAAGTGAATTGGTATCATTATGTTAAAAATTTATTTTTGTTGATATGCCCCCTCTTCATATTTTCCCCCTCCCTGCACCAACAATGAGAGGCTGGGGAAAAAAAATTGAATAAGAATTTTTATTTTAAATTCAAGTTTCTGATTATCAACTGTGAAGCCTTGACTCTTCCATGGAAACTGAATGGTGAGAGATTTTCCTCTTTCATTATGAACTTGAGAAAGTCAAGGTTAGAAGTTACTATGAATTTATAAAAATAATAATAATATTGTTAAGAACTTTAACTAAGTTAAAACTTACATACATACATATACAGAGGTTAGACAAAATAATGTGAACACCTGGCTTTTTTTTTTTGCAGTGTGTATAGGTGCATTATCATCTTGGCACTTTCTGGCAACAGTATGTTTATTGAAAATGTTGAGATATTCATCTGCAGTACTTCTACCATTAAGAGTGATGATAGGTCCAAAAGAGTACCAGGAAATTGCGGCCCAAATCATTACTGAACCACCTCCATGTTTGACTGTTGGGACTATGCAATCCAGATCATAGGCTTCACACAGTGTTCTCCATATATAAACATGCCTGTTTGTAGGAAATAACGTGAAAGAAGACTCATCAGATCTAATAATGTTTTGACATTCCTAGAGTGTCTAATTTTTAATTTTTGTGATCATCACACCATTTTTTGCATCTTGGTGTTCAACTGTGACCAGAGGTTTAGGAATTGGAGACCTTCCATCGATACTGGCTTTATGGTTCTCCCAACATACTGTGCATGTAGAAATTGTATTGGTTAGGTAAGTCATGAGTTTTGATGTCACTTTTGCTGCAGTAGTTTGATGGTTTTTTTGCCACAATTCATTTTAAATGTTGGAGGTCTCTTTTGGTCATTTTCGGTTTTCATCCACTATTACTATTTGCTGATATTGTTTTGCTTTGTTTTGTGTAAGCTGTCATAACCGTAGACACTAAAGCTCATGACATTCAATAATTCAGACGTTTTGATCACAGATACTAATTGCACACCAGCTATTTGCAAATCCAACAGGTCACACATTTTAGTATGTAACTCTTTTACCTGAAGATAAATAATGAATTAAGTCATTATTTATCTTCAGGTGAGGTAAAGGATTAAAGTACTGAGCAGTAACTTTTTTCTGCCAGTTTGATGTTTACAAATACCCGGAAATGCCAGAATTGAAAAAAATTGCTATTTTTGAAAGCTGTTCACATTTTGTCTAACCTCAGTGTGTGTGTATATATATATATATATATATATATATATATATATATATATATATATATATATAAAAGTGAACATTGAAGTCAACACTTGCAGCAGTCTGTTTCATGCTTGATGTAATCGTCAAGCTAGGGTGGCCTGACGATTGCATCTAGCATGAAATAGACTGTCGCCTCTAAGTGTTGACTTCAATGTTCACTTTTATATTTATACACACTATCTCTGATGTTGAGCACTTTATCCCATAAATATAGCACACCTTAAGACTATATATATATATATATATATGAATAAAGACTAAAGGAAAACTTATCTTAGCTGGTGTGTTATCTCTTCTGAGGGCAAATTTGCCTTGATAAATTCCCTCAGAGGATGAAACGCACTGGCTTTTTCATATTGTCTTTTTACAGATATACTCTATCTGAAATTTATATATGTGTGTGTGTGTGTGAAACCTATTGTTGGGTGTTCAATGACTAAACAGGCACCCCCACTACAATTTCTTGTGGGTGAGGTAGGTTGTTAGTAACCCTGTAGGATGAAAAATAAAACCTATACGAGGACATAAAACTCTTAATGAGTTAATGGGTAGGTAACTAGAGGTGGTGACTCAATAAAAAAATCACTGTGGAGAAGACAACAGGAAACCTTTCCACTATCAATTCCAATGAAAATCATAACTCTTGGCAATAATATTATAAAAGATAATAGCATGAAGAGAGTTAAGACTATTGGAATTAACTCCTCATATGCTAAGGAGGGAACATGTAACAAGTGTCACATAGCCATTATCCAGTAACTGCTAGGAAAAACAACAGGATAAAGAGGGTCGAGCTCCTTAGAATTGATTCCCCACCCAGTAAGGGAAGATGAGTGACAGGGGCCACCGAACCATCATCCTGCGACTGTTTGTATTAAACAAAAAATAGTTTGTAGGATGTAGAATGTCAGAACACTAAATCAATGTGGCCAGTTAAAAAATATAAAGCAGGAAATGAATAGGTTAAGTGCTAATAATTTAGACATATGTGAAATAAAGTGGGCAAATGTTGTCAGTAACAAATACAGTGTCATATATGCAGAGAGAAAATTCAGTGGGAAGTAGGACTAATTTTAAACCAAGACATGAAGAAATGTGTTCTGTAATATTACTAACTTTCTGAAAGAATTCTTTCAGTTAAATTAAAAGGAAAACCTTTTAACATTTTTAAATTTTACTGTACACTAGACGACACCAAAGTTCAATGCAAACTGCAAGAAAGTACAATTGTCATGAGAGCTGAATGCCAAAGCAGGCAAGGAGAGGGAGAGAGAGAGAGAGAGAGACAGAAAGAGGCTGAAATAGTTGGCAAATTTAGACTAAGAACTTTTAATGAACACAGAGTAAAATGGGTTAAATTGTGTTTGGTGAATGATCAGGTAGTAGCCAACACCAAATTTCAAGAACACCAAAGATGTATATAGACATGGAGAAAACCAGGAGAAACGAAAAACCAGATTGACTATATAACTATCAGTAAGAGATTCAGACATTAAGTTTTACACTGCAAAACATAACCAAATGCTGACTGCATGAGCGACTGCCATCCAGTGATATGTAAACTTAGAGTGAAACTACTGAAATTGAAGAGGGTTAAGGCAGCACCCAAATTGTAATATGAATGACCCAAATGTGAAGGAAAAATATATAGACAGTGTTAAAGGCAGATAAAATGAAAATGAGAAAGGAAACTCAAAACTTGAACTCGGACACATTAAGAGAAGCTTCAGTAACATCATCACTGGAGATCATCTCAAAGTAAACTAGACAAAGAAAAAAGGAATGGATTACAGATGAAATTCTTGACAAGATGAAAAGAAGAGAAAAACAATGCCAGGTTATGTCACAGAATATAGGACACTGCACAAAGTAACTAGGAATAAATGCATGTGAGCTAAAGAGGAATGACACAATGAAAAATGTGCAGAATTAGAAAGAATGAGTATTAAAGATAAAAAAGGTGTGCATAAAAAATAAGAGAACTAACATGAGAAAAGACATGCTCATCAACAGGTGCATAAAATCAAAGGGCGGGACATGCATATTAGAGAAAGAAAAATACTTCAGAGATGGAACAAATATATCACAGAACTTTTCTATGATGAAAAAGGACAACTGACAATACACAGAAATATCAAAGGACCAGAAATATTAAAGTATGAAGTGAAATTATCACTGCCCAAATTGAAAAAAAAAAACAAAAAACAAAGCAGCAGGATGAGATGGAATTGTAATTGAGATGCTAGCAGCTTTAGATGATTTGGGAAAATAGACAAGATTACAAATATAATAAATCAAATATATAACAGTGGTGATATACTGGAAGATCTAAGTAGATCCATTTTCATAACACTGCCTAAGAAGCCAGGTGAAATTGAATGTGAGCTCCATTGGACAATCAGCCTAATGAGCCAAATAAAAAAACTTATCTGAATTCTGATGAATAGAGTATGCAGCAGAATTAGTCAGGAAATTGGACAAGAACAGTGTGATTTCATTAAGGACACTGGCACACGGAATGTGATATTTATGCTCAGAATGATGTCAGAGAAATGCAAAAGAGGGTATAGATTATGTAAAAGCATATGATAAAGAATGTCAGGAAGCTGGAACTGCAAGGTAACCTTGACATATTTGGGAAAGATATTAGAAGCCAGAATCTATATTGGCAGCAAACCACCAGCATACAGATAGAAAATGAATGTAGTAAATATACAAAAATAGAAAGGGATGCAAGACAACAATGTATCTTCTCACTTGATTTATTTAACCTATACACTGAAGTAATTCTGAGAAAATTAAAAGTTCTATTCATTATTGGCAGCTACAATCTTAACATAAGATATGCAGAAATATTGATAGCAGGAACAGAAAGAAAACTACAAGAACTCATACAGAAAGTAGTGAAGGAAAGTGAGACGAAAGGACTAAACATTATTTGCAAGAAGATGGAATGCATGATTGTTTGCAAAAGGAACAGCCTAACAGGCAAATTACAAATTGGAGATATCACAATCAAGTACAATAATTTAAATATCTGGTAAGTGTTTTAACAGAGGACAGAAAGTTTGACACTGATAGTGAAAGATGCCTCCAAAAGCTAAGCAAAGTATTAATAAATAGAAAAATTTCATTAAAACAAAGAAAAGAATACTGCACTATTATATATTATCAATCCTCCAGCATAGTAATGAATGCTGGACAATCTCCTCAGAGATGAAGAAACTTGAGCTGATATAAACGTAGTTCTACAGAAGGATACTGAGAATACTATGGACCAAACGTGAGCAGTGACAAAGTTTTAGAGAAAATAGAAACAAAAAGGAGATTTATATTTAGAATCAGAAACAGTTAAAATTTCTAGGGTAGAAATGAGGAAAGAGGGTTTGGAAAATTTGATACTCACAGGATATATTGAAGGCAAGAGATATAGAGGAAAACGGTGCATAACCTACCAAACAAGCTTGTGCAAATGAATGACAAAACAGGGTTTAGAAGAGATAACAATAAGACAAAATAGAGATTGTTTTGTATTTAATTACAATGACAGTCGGTAGATGATACTTAAGCAGTTGAAGTGAAACAAGGAAAAGATTATGATACAAATGTATACTAAGAAGAGACATTCAATTGCCTTGACTTTGGGTAGACAGTCATAAAACAAAAATTAGCTTGGTAACTGGAGATCTCTTTCCAAGACATCACCTCTTCATTTTACTGATAGCTATGGTCAATGGGGTGAGAGGAAGGTATCTATAGTGTTTTTTTTTTTGTTCTTTGTTAAAAACCACTTAAAAAACAAACAAGAAACTTATATATTAGTATTTAGTGAGTATAACTTATGGGATATATCTCATACTTTCACAGCACCAAATATAACACCAGAATTGGTGCCCAAATATAATGCAAAGGATGGTCATGCCACTGTATATTAAATGTAAATTTTAACCAGTATTCACAATTCCCAGTATTATAGTTTAGTGAAGGATGCATGAATTGGGTGTGGCTATTTCCACTGTTTGTCTCCCTCACTGGACCACTGTTGTCTAATGGAAATCTTCCTCTATTTTGTGTACCTGTTGGGATGAGTGATGTCTTATTCACTCCAACAGGCTGATGATTTTGGTTTGTGGTTAAGGGGTTGTTGCAATCCTAGTGACTTGCTTAATTCAGGTGGGAAGCTCTAGCAGAAAGAAGAAACTCTTTTGATAAAGCTATCAACAATTTATTAAGGATGAGAAAATATAAAAAGTTGCAACCGTCACACTCATGTGGTTTTACTTCAGTAAATCCATTTCTTTCCTTGAGGTACTGAGATATTTGATGGGTGGAATGTGGCTTTGCTAGAATTCTGATGAAAACAGATGAAAGTGTTGTTCCTGCCTACCAAGAACAAACTGAGTAAAATGGTGATTATGGTGCAACCAGAGGTTTGATTAATTAGGCACCCAAACAAAGACACTCTTTGTTAAACAAAAGACTTTCCTATTAGCATTGTATGTAATCCATGCTTCTAAAATACTCAAGACCAGATATTTTGGTAAGCTTTCTACATAACTCTACTGGATAGATTTTTAAAATAATATTTCCCAATTCCCTATGGGTTTTGCAGAATTTTGGCAAACACATTAATCAACACTGTGGGGCTAAGTAGAGAATTTCGGTTACACTGGACTTTACTGAATGTTATTTGGTTTATTTTAGGTTTAAACCTTCCCAATGGCTTCCTCGCAAGTGCAAATTAGTAATTTTAAACCAAATTTGTTCTCATCGGGTTCCAACCTGATTAACCACTCTCCCATATGTTTATCCATCTAATATCTCTACTCTTTCACTCAGTATTATTCTCAATACTTCAAGTCACCAAACAATAGTTCATGCACTAATATGACTCAGTCAGGGCCATTGTCCTGTTAAAGCTAGTAGAAAATAAAATAATGCAGAAGAACAAAGTGGTTATACAAAAGAATGCTGAACAGTATATATATTAAAAAGAAGAGAGAAGCCACAAACGTTTTTGGTTTTAATGTGGATTTAAAAAAAAATATGTTTTATTTTCCATAATTTTGCTACATGCGTTTCCAGTCTCGTGACAATCATCAGGCAAAGGGTGGAGATTTCCACATATTATTAAAAATAATTCATTTTTTTCTTTGTTTTTCAATGTTAAATATTCTTGATATGAGAAATTTTCTTTTTTGTGTTAGTGATCCAAACGTCTTTCTTGAATTGGCAGAGAAAAGTTCTGCATGAAGGGTTATAAAACAATTAAGATTAGTTCAAGAAATGATGGAGTAGTTATCGGCATGCTTATCTTTTAATGACCCCTGTGTGTTCTTAGATCTATTTCCATTTTCGTGTGCTTTTGTCAGCATGCGTGTATATATGTGTATATCTCCTCTCTATACATACATACATATTGTCTCACTACGAGGAATCAGTGAACACATCTGTACACACACATACTGTCCCATTATGAGGAATCAGTACATACACACACACATACGTACATACACATACTTCACAAGTTACATGGAATCAGTATACATATATACACACATACTTCCTAAAAATGATGACTGGCTATTCATTTTCAAATGACTCAAGCACATTTGTGTTTCTTCAACATCCATGGAGCTAACCTACACTTTATGCTGCAACTATGTTGAGCAGATCCTGGTTACAGGTTCTGGAAGAGAATACACAATCTGACATGATCAGTAGTTGAACAAGGCCAATACACTCAAACACTCAGTCACAATGACTTATCACTTCATGATAGTATAATCACTATTGACTTTCAAACAATTTCACCAACCCAATTTCACATGATTTAGGCCAACCTGTGTTCTGTTTTTCAAGCACTTCCCAATGGTGCTACATGTTTGAATCATCTTCAAAGTGGATATTATCAAGAAGTCAACATCTGAACTGAACTGAGATGATCTCATGGTTGGAATACTAATGTGGTAAACACCCAGACATGCACCCACATATAACATGAAATGTGTATCCATATATCCATATATATGATAGGAGTGCTGAAAAGTTTGTGTTCTGAATAAGAAGTGATAAAAAAAAAATAATTCTAATGTTTGGTCAGATTTTGAAGAAGTGGATTATGTCAAGAACTTTGTATATATTTTTCACACAGATATCATATTCTGATCCTAAACAGAAGTGCCTGAGAGCAAAACTTTGATCCTAGGCAAAGTGCACAAATAATCTGGTCCCATGTAAAAGTTATGGACCCTATATGAATCATTGTGTCATTTTTTAGCTGAAAACAAGATAGAGGATTATATCAAATTTTGAAGAAGCAAATATTTACTTATGTTTATTTGCTCTTAAAAGAATGTCAACAAAATATTTTGAATGCACAAAAGGATATTATAATTTCATATCTGAGACTTTACAGGACAAACCCTAAAATGAATGCATAGCATGAATATGAAAAAAAAAATGAATTTTCAAAATAAACTTTAGAAAAAAAATCAGTCCCCAAAATAAAATTGTCCCAGGTAAAGCAAGTAATAACCTATATAGAAAAATAAATTGACAAAAATATAATTAATCAAATAATGGAAAATTGATTAAGCTTTTAAGAAAATTGATTCCTTTGTTAATAATATTTCTAGCAGGATTCTGTCTGTATTTTAACAATAAATACTTACTTACAAAATACTGAATTATTTTTAATAATATTTTACAAATAAAAGAATTCATTAAGAGCTTAATTTATTAGGATTAAATGTTTATAAAAGACAGCTTTTGCTGGTTTTTCTCTATGTAAAAAGATTAAAATTTTAACAAAAGAGAAAATTGCTATCAAGAAATCTTTAAGAATTTTCATAATAAAACCAAGTGATTTTCTTTTTTAACCAATATTGTAATACATTCTTTTTTTTTTTTTTTTTGATTTACATTATAAAAAATTACTGAAATTTTGTATTGTACTGCTGTGAATGATGGCCAAAAAGCAGAGCAGACTTTCATGTTAATCTGTTGCAGTGTCTAGTAGCTAATAACAAGTCACATGATGCATTTATTCCACTAAGAACTTCATATTATAACCCCAACACATGATAACATCAAATTGGATGATATTAATGGAGAATAATGAAAAAAAATGTAAATGGAATGACATTAAGAAGCAAAAGCCTTCATAAAATGTGCATCTCAGTGGGGGATATAAAAAA
Source organism: Acanthosepion pharaonis (assembly GCA_903632075.3). NCBI lineage: Eukaryota > Metazoa > Mollusca > Cephalopoda > Sepiida > Sepiidae > Acanthosepion > Acanthosepion pharaonis. The sequence goes on along the minus strand of CAHIKZ030005521.1, from coordinate 801,883 downwards.
TTCAGGTCAGTAATAAGTCAAATGCTTAAATAATCTATTAATTAAATATAGTCAGATGAGTGATAATACTTGTTTTGTGCACCAGTGATCCTATTTGGCAAAAATAATTTAATCAAATCTAATCAATACCACAAGATACTCACACACTTAATGTGCCTTCCAACTTTCATGTGCATATAAAGTTTATATTTACAAAAGTGGCATTTTGAAACTGGTAGGAATTTGCCCAGATTCTTAAATTCTATAAAGTGTTTGGAAGTTCTTGTTTAATCTTGATTCTTATCAAGGGACTAATAATCAATACTTTATTGAAGAGGTTTTAAGCAACTGTATTTTGGAAATGTTTGAAAATATGTTTAAAGTGTATTGAACAGCTAACTATTTATGAATACTCTTTTCATATATAAGCTTTTTAACAACAATCCTTAAATAAAACTTCTTAAGGATGTAGCAAAGATAACACTTCCAAGTAATATATCAAAAATTAATATAACTATTTTTTTTATTTAAATATAAGAAAGGATTTTGTTTGTATGAGCCCTGAAAATAATGGATCAATATTTTAGTCCTTAACTCTTATATAATATGAAAGAATGTAGGACCAAAGTCTAATGAAATGAGACCTGTATTAATTGCAACATTAATATTCTCACTGTTTAAATTAGACTGGCTAACATAGGTGCCTTCAGCCATTAACTGCAGATGGTAGGAATTTGTATCATTACTATTCTATGGCTCTCTTGTGACTGATGGAAATTATTTCTGTTATAATTAACTGTATAACATCACTTTAGGCTGTAAATTTTTATTACAGAAAATCTAACATGTAAATTTAACTAAGAGGTATAATCAAGTATGCAGGACTTACTTTAGAGTCTATTCTATGATCTAGTTAAGTTTATACCAATATGTAATTCTCTTAAGATGTATAAATTTGGCAATCTTGTGATTGTTCAATAGCATGCAAGTAAACATTTATGAATACAAAATACTGTAACAAAAGATTCATTTAAGGTGAACTCATCTCACACTTAACACCTATTTGACATTGACAACTCAGCCATTTTCATTCGATAAAGTAAAGTGAAAAACAGTCTTAAATTTATGACAATTAAATTCAGTTTCTTTGATCTCAAAACATGTACCTATGCAAAGCCTGAAAATGGTTTAATCATCAATAATTGTTTATAAACTGATTCAGATTCCACTTCTGATTGTTTCAAAGAGCAAGGCAGGCTTCTGCAGCCATTTTTAGCCCTTGAGTGATCTTCAACTATCTTTTATAGACATGTTAGTTTTATCATTTGGGAATGAGAGAGATACATCGACAACAATATTTAGAACAGCAACTGTTATATAACCAAATTCAAATATTTGCTTCTTAAATTTATTTTTACACTACTCCTGATAGATTTGTTTCACAAAATGTATGACAAGTAGTTTGTTTGTATTTGCTTTTCTGATGACTTTTCTTATTACTCCATCAATCAATTTATACAGGTTGTCAAAATCTTGCCTCCATTTCTGTGTTTTTATACATATTAAACTGAATTTGCTATATTTGATTCTTTCATTCTGCACACAAGTCACAAGTGTAACTGTCTGAAGGTGTGCGCGTGTGAGTGCATGTGTACATTGGGGGGGGGTCAGATTTCTCAAGATTAGAATCCATTACCAATAAAGAGTAATCAGCTCAAAACTGACTCATAAGACATAAATATTATACCCAAATAAATATGTTAGCATTGGAATGGTGAAAGATGCCTTACAGAAATTAAATAAAATATTAAGCTAGGAAAATTTTGATAGAAATAAAGAAAAGAATGCTGAACTATTATGTAATATCTATCCTCCTATATGCCAGTGAATATTGAATAATTTCTTCATGAAGATGAGACCTGAAGCAACAGAGAAAGATACTGAAATTAAGATGGACAGAACATGTAAACAATGAAAAAGGAAAATGGGAATGAAAAGGACAATTATTCTTACAATCAGAAATAGTTGAAATTCTTGAGACACATAATGAGGAAGGCAAAAAAACCAGGTGGAGGCAGAGTAAAAGAATGATTAACCTACATAATAAACTTGTGCATATAGATGGCAGAGCAGGGACTGTGGAGGATGGTAGGGGGGCAAATCTTGGAAAGGATAGGAAGTTGTGGAAAGCCATGATCACCCACATTCTGAATGAATACAGCACATAAATGAAGATGATAACCCAATATTTTCAGTTAATCTGTGATAATTGGCATTTCCTTGAAGCAATCTGATTTGGACCATAAGCTGACTTTATATCCTACGTCTACAGCCTTTTCTTTCTTTTGATATGTACCAAAAATTTTCTGGACAGATGTCTGAACTCCCCCTCTTCTTTCTTTCTTTTCAAACAGCATCACCTGTAATCTGAATAAGAAAGCCATGGGCCTTCATTTTTGATATTTTCATATTTGGGGACTAGTATAAGTAAAAACTTCAGCTGCATCATTCCAATGACCATTTCTAAACAAATGTTACTTTCTTTACAATTCAAAAGAATATATTAAAAGGAAAAATTATTATTTACACTATTTACATTGTTTGGACTGTTGTCCTCATCTTAGTTGCCATATTCACAACGTTTTGACTGTTGGATGCTCTGGCCTTCTTCAGGTGATTGGAATTTCAAACTGAACCCTTTATTCTATTCATTGGGGTAGATTGTTCTAGTTCCACATGCCATTCCTTTTCCAGATATCTCAGTATCAGTTATCTCCCTTTTAACTCAACTCTCCAATGTTTTGTTCGTCTCTACAGTGGGTAGATATCGAATTCAGAACTCTTTGGGTCAAGTCACTGGATTCAACTAACACTTTTATCCACTGAGCCATGTGTTGATGACACATGATATCCGGAAGAGGCATGCCATGTGGAACTAGAACAATCTATCCTGGTGGACGAAATAGAGGGTTTGTTTCAAAATTCCAATCAGGCTGGAGCAAACAACAGTCAAAATGTTGTGAATATAGCAACAAAGGTGAAGACAACAGTCTGAACAATGTAAATAATGTAAATAATTACAATACCTCATCTCAGAAATATAGACAGATAAGAAAACATTATTAGTAATCATCAATGTCATTCTTTTTCTTTTATGCAATCACTTATCAACAAAATATGAATAAATATAAGTGTGTAGTTGAAGATTGTTACAGATTTTCTTTTTACAATGTGATGAAAGTAATTTTGTTATGTGTAGAAACATAAGTAAATTAATTCTGCAACATAAATCTGCTTTTGGTCTTTGGAACAAAACAGTGCCTTCCAAAATGCTCAAGCACTTCTCTCTGAACCAATATAGTGAACAGGGTTAGGCTTCAGTATGTATGATATAATTATATCTATTGCTTTGTTTTACAGATTGTATTCATCTGTCTTCTTATATATGTATGCTATCATACTAAATCTTCCTTAATGAACAGTTTCCTAAAAACTAAAAAAATAGCCAGCTATAACAAACACATTATATTAAACATTCATGACACAGACAGCAATAGACAAAAACAAACAATACTAATAGAAAGGAAACAAAAGAATGGCAATACACAAAATAGTGCAAAATCTATAATATTCCACTAGTACCAATCCCTATTTAAAGAGACCAGTTCCAGAAATGTGGTGAAAACATTTAATTAAGCAAACCAGTTATTAAAAGTGGTGCAAATAAATATTAAAGATCTAAACAAGTAATGATGTAAAGCAAGCAAAACAACATCTCAGAAAAGAAAAACAATGTCTTCTACAAAGAGGAGGACATCAATATTGTCAAAGCAAGTAAAACAGGTTAATCTCATTATGCAAACACAATCATAAACTCAAGTGCCAAAAATTACAGATAGCTACTTAATAATGTGCAACTTTCACCAAAGCCTGAATAACAGTACATGATGTAGTATAAAGTCTATAAGATGGACACAGTAGGTAGATATATCTATCTAGATATGTTCCATAAAAGTTACATATAACTGGAAATCACAGTGTCCATTGGTGTACTTGAAATTCAGCTAAATGTTCCTGTAACCAGTATTGCATGATGTTGGGGGTATCTTTCTGAAACCAACCATCACCACCAGGAAACATGGTGAGTACAAAGGAGTGCAAATTATTTGCAACAAGATATGTGCATATTATATTTGTTAAGATAGACTCCAGTCTCACTAGTGATCCTTACAAACTCCATACCATTAGTCCTGACAAGCATGTTTAACACACTGTTGATTGGAATATGGTCTCTTCCACAAACTAACTCAACCATGGAAATATGACATCTGACCAACTAATATAACACCAGCTTTCCATATTTCAATGGTAATGTTCTTTGGCTTTGGTGAGACTCAGTAACCAATGCCATATTAATCTTGTTGATCAAGGACTATAAAAACCCATAGAATCCAGTGTATACAGTACAATGGGCTGACTGATGAGTTGAGAAGCACCAGCACCAAACTGACATGTGATTTGATGCAATGTTCACATTCATTGGTTGGTTACCATCCTTTTTAACTGTCCCTTTCTAGCATCACCATATTACATTATTTCTAAGTTCTATGAATTAGTTACTTTTAAAGGCTATTCAATTTATAACTTGAATTATTGTCTATCTAAATCTTTACAAAAGAAACTAGTTTTGATACTTACTTGAAGATAGTTTGGAATAATTTCCAAGTCCATATTTGAGTTGGATTCTAATTTTGCAGGTCATTTTGCCTTTGCTATGCTTATCATCCAATGGTTAAATGATGATTGCAATAATTCTCTGTCTGATCACTGCTTATTGATAAAAAGGAAAGCAAAGAGGCTATTGTTGTACACAAGAGCATTTTTTCAAAGTACCAGCAGCTGTTTGAGTAGGGGATGCAAAAGAGATGAAAATCAAAACCTCCTAGAGTTATAATAATAATTGTCATTAGAATCCATCTTTTCTACTGGTAACAATAACAACATCAACACATTCAGTTGATAGCAGCAGCAGAATATCTTTACTAAGGCTTTGTGAAATAAACCATCAAATGGTATACCATTCAAAGTGTTTGTTTTCTCTTTGTTCCAGTAGTAGATCTGTGAATAAAGATATTATGACACAACACTTGCCCATTTCTTAGATAAAGGAATCCTTCAGGTAGTAGTATTTCATGTAGCATGAATCCTTAACACAAAACCTGTCTTTGGGCAAGTTGCAAATATTCCCATGTGGCACTGACAATTCAATGTTTCTATTGAATTGGTAGACATTTTTGAACCCCAGGTGTTGCTGTCAATTACTAACAATTTATTTTGATTTTGCCTTACTCTTGAAGTAACCAAATTATTTGGATAGTTTTAACATACAAATATAGAACCTGAGCTGAATTGAAGAGTAAGATGGTAAGAACATGTCTGTTTTGTGCAGGATATTGATTGAGGATAAAATAGAAAAATTGTTCACTTTTCTACCAAAAAAATTAACCTACTGAACCTGTAATATTAGAAAAATACTTCAGTGTCTAATCAGTGAAAAGAATTAGCCTCACATGTAAGTAGAGAAAGATTGTTCAATTTTGAACAACCAGTTTGCTGTGCATTGATGCAGATTTGTTTTGTTACACAGACAGTCCGGAAATACTAAAATTTACCCAGAAGGTTCAGGGATAATGCATCTGTAGGTGGTTAGGTCTTGGGAATTCAATTTTAAATTCATGTTACAGAATGGCAGTCAGTACAATGACAAATAACAGAGATATTTGCTCTAAAAAATGTATAAAAAAAAAGAAAATCAATACAGATAGAACAATATATACATAAGTAGAGAAGCAATGAATACTTATGAGATGTAAACAAAAAAAAACTTTGTAAGATAATATACAAGTAAAATACTTAAAAATTAGCAAAGTATGCAAAACCTAAAGAAAAATATTGTTTAGAAATCCAATATGTGTCCACATGCATAAGGCCTTGAAAATACTTTCTTATTAAAGCATTATTTAAATATTTAAATGAATTCTATAAAAGACATGTTTATTAATATGTAAAGGATTGTTTCAAAATGAAGTCTTCTGCTTCTTGACATGGTTTCTTGTATAGAAAAAAATTGCTGATACACATTCACATTACAAATATGAAGATATTAAATACATACAAGTGATTTTTGCATAATTGTCAGTACTAGTAGGCAGTTAAGTAAATATTTTCAGTTATATGACTAAATGAATAATATATATCTTTAGAACATTTTCCCTTTAAAACAGTGAAATAATTATTTGAATCACATATTTGACTATTTTCTCTGTAAATGCAGATAAATTTTCTTGAGAAAAGAAAAAGCAATAAATGATAATTTACCGTACCATTTTGCTTGAGTTTTACTTTTTGATATTCTCAGTATACAATAGTTGACAATATATGAAGATAATATGAATAGTTATAAATTGCAACTTAAAAGAAGTGAATAATCTGTGAAAGTGTTACAAAAATAATAGAATAATTTATATTATTATACTGTTTGTCAGAGTTTAGTATCTGTTCAAAAGGACTGGAATTAGGATTTCTGAAGGAGAGAAGAAGGAGGGGAAAATAGGTATTGAAGAGGAAAAGTAAGCTAGAGATAAATAAAAGTTAAAGAGACAAAGAATAAAGACAAAAGGAAAACTTATCTTAGCTGACATATTTCATCTTCTAATGGATCTTAAGGCAAATGTAAGGATTTTATTTTGCAGCAAGTATTTATAAACAAAAGTAAAAATGTTAGCTTTTTTAAATCTTAAAGTTTAACAAACAATCTTAAATATTCACTAGGTTAACTGAAGAGACTAGGTAAGTTATGGAGGATGCTAAGTGATGTAATTTAATGTCTAATAAACAAAAGCCTATCAAGAAAATTGTTGAAAATAATTGTTCAAAAACAATTATTCAAAAACAATTATTTAAAAAACATTTATTCAAATTGTAAATTGTTTGAATGAAAATCAATTGAAAGGACAATTATACTAAATAAAAATTATGTGAAATGCCTATGTTTGAAATACGTATGTGTTCTTGCTTGGAGAGAGTCAATGATAATTTACTGAGAACTAATAACACCCTTGAAGGATTGCATAGAGCCTTTTACAGCAAGTGTCATTCTGTCATTCCACAATGTGGAAATTCTTAAACATTCTTAAAAGAGAACAGGACTTGCAAGAAATTCATATTGCAAAAATAAGAGCAGGTTGCCAAAACATCAAGAGTGCCAAGAAACTACTGCAACAAAATGGAAAACTTAAAAAATTAGTGGCATCCTTTTAGTACTTTTCAGTAGTTGACTATTTGCATGCAGTATCATATAACTTATGGTTATAAAGATTTTTTCTTACTAAATTGTTTTATTAATGATATTTTTATTTCAAATAATTATCATTTTAATTTTTACATTTTTATTGCAATAAAAAATTTTGAATTTCAAATAATTATCATTTAGTATAACTGTCCATTCAATTAATTTTCATTCAAACAATTTACAATTTGAATAAATGTTTTTTGAATAATTGTCTTAGAACAATGTTCACATAATCAAACAAAAGTGAATAAATGATGTTGAATTTTGTTTTTATATTGTAATTAATATTTACATTATTTTAGTTTGGGATTGACTTATGTATTATATATTCTAAATAAAAGGAGGTCATGAATTTAACTGTTTTTATTTTTATTTTTTCATGTATGCTGACTGAGATGGAAGTAATTCTTTCAGGAATGGAGATATTTGAAAAAAAAATACCTTTTGTCTTTATTCATATTGTCCTTTTACACATTTTTTTATATATTTGAAATTTCACACACACACACACACACACATATATATATATATATATATATATATATATATATATATATAAAAAATAGCTGGCCACTTGTTTGAGGATACCCATCTACTAGGGCGGCTTGCCAATCCCTATTGCAGACTCTCACTCAGGCACATTTGTGTTTGTTCAACACCCATATATATATATATATATATATATATATATATATATATATATGTGTGTGTGTGTGTGTGTGTATGTGTGTGTGGGTAATACACAAAAAATATGCCTATCAAAAGTATGTCAAAATTACTAGAGTTTAATGTATTTTAAGGCCATCAGAAATTTCATCAAAAATTGTTCAATAGTGTGGTGTAAATAAATTCTTTAATGTTAAAGCAACTTATCTATTGACTAATTCCAGAGTTTTGCATAACATCTTTCATCAGGGCCAGAGAGTTCAATAAATCTATTTATCAGACCCTTTGACCCTGATGAGAGAGAGAGTGAGAGAAAGAAGTGTGGATAGAGATGAAAGAAAGGCTTAATATCAACAGAATGAGTGTAAAGATAAAAAGATAGGGATAAAAAGATGTGAAAACTGTAAGTAGTAAATTTTTATTGAGAGATAGACCAAATGAAAAATAAAGGAGATGCTGCAGAAGAAAATATTTTTGCATTCTTATTCATGTTTCAGAAATAACACTAATCCTTTTTTGTATAACATTTGTATAAAAACATGGACAACTCACAAAAGAAGGGATAAGGGAATGAATGAAAAGATATAGGTAAAGGATGAGAGAAACAAGCAGAGGTGTGAGATAATGGATAATCTTAGTTGTCAACATCCATAGAATACTAATGATGGTGAAAAGCATCATGAAAACATTTTTATAAATGATGAAAAAGTATCATGAAAACATATTTTTACAAATGTAACTGCGGTTTATAGAAGCCTTTCATCATCAAAAGCAAATTATATATATAATATATATATATATATATATATATATATATATATATATATATATATATACACACACACACACACACTTACATACATACAAACTGGTTTGGAGTTAAGATAAATCACAATGGAAAAAGAGCTCTGTCTTTCACACTGACACACAGAAAATGCACTAAGTTGCTTCAGTAGGATATTTTGTTACATATTTGAAATACAAGTACAAAAATATTACTTCTATTTTTTTTTTTTTAATAAAAGTAGTAGTTTCCTTTACCAGAATCTTCTTTGCTAATATGAAAAAATTGAATACATTATTATCACATGCTTACCACATTTGGAAGTGTTTAATTTATTTTCCAATTTTTAATATTGAAAATATTTTAGAAAATGTTCTTTTTAGAAATCAGATCGGAAAGAGCAAGTAAAAGAGAAATGTTCAAGATGACAGGATTTTTCCAATGTAACTGATTCAGTATTACTATATAAGGCAATCTCATATCTTTTTATTTTCAAAATATATTTGTGTTGGAAATATCTGCCAATTAATTTCTAACTGAAAGATCTATACCTAAGATGTAAAAAAAAGATTAAAAGGTTTTTGATAAACAAGGTATTCAACAATAGGGGAAAGCATTTTTTTGGTTACTTAATTTTTTTCATGGCTAAGCATAACAATGTAAGATTGTATTTCTTGTGTTACTAGAATCTTGAAGAGAAAAAAGTTGGCATCATAATCGAAGTCTATCAGTATTTGCAGAGTGCTACCAGCTAAAGTAGAAATAATAAAGACATATACAATTAACACAAACTGTCTCTTTAAATACATCAGTACTAATTTTACTTAGTTTTCTTTACATTAGCAATTTTTGCAATTTCTTCTGTAAGAGTCAGGGAACAATTTCACACTAATTTATAAAAATTGACCAAAAATTTTTCTCATCAATATCATTAGGTTTAGTATAGTATTTGTCTTTTTCTTTTAATTATTTTATGAATTAAATAATTATTTTTAAAGACAAAAGCATTTTTAATAAACATCTGCACAGTTTAATTGGATTTGGTTTTATATTAATATAAAATATTTTTTAAATTTGTAAGTTTAGAGAGTACTTAATTGTTTTCTTGTATTTGTTCTGGAAACACTTAAGAAAAATTTTTTTTAAATTCCTTATATTAACGAATAATTACAGATTTTCCCTTTTTCTAAGCAATCATTAACTTTTTCAGTTATAAGAATCACTATTGATTCTTATTGGCACTATTATAAAGGCCTGTGAATGCACTTATGGATGGTTCAATAGCTGCAGTTGCCAAGATCAAAGCTCAAGAGGCCTGAGAATGTATTCCATATGCCATAGTGGCAATGACCTTCATTACATACAGAATTAAGTTAAAGGAAAAAACATCACTTCTAAATTAAGCCTAATGAAGCATGTGAAAAATCTATGATAATCATCATCTTTAAATATAAGCAAATAAGATTTATGACCAAAACATTTAACACTCACTAAAGTCATTCAGATCTTTTTGTCAGACATTTTTATCTCCTCTTAAAGATTTAAAAATAAACATGTTATCACTAAACAAGTAATTATAACAAATTAATGAAAGTGACAAAAAAAATTATAAAATTAATGCCAGCTTTCAAATGCTTATAACATTTAACTGGAAGAAGCTAATCATTATAAGAATCTAGTTTAGGGAAAATAACATACATTTATTCCAAAGACTATTTCAGGACATCATTCCATGTATATTTATAAAATTCTTTTCAAGTTTATAAACCTCAGAGAAGTCTTAATTTGTTGACTACTCTTTATTATCATTTTAAGTAGCATATTTTCAAACAAATCTTGATGTCACTTCATTTGCTACAATACTTTAAAAAATGTTCATACTTTAAAAAATGTAGCTTTTGAGTTGAAAAGTCAGTAATAAAAATGCTAACAATACAAATAGCAACAATTTAATTTTGAAATGTTATGGAGAATAGAGAAATATTCATTTTTATGAGCTGGTAGGTATGCAAGTATTTGAAATTGTTTCGCAGCTAAGATTTATTGGGTGAAAATGATGATCAATAATGATTCAAAAAATGTTAAAATTGATTTTTTTTTCTCTACAGCTGTATTTTTTCTATTATTTGATAATTATTTCATACAAAGTCAATTCTGTATGAAGTTCATTAAAAATTAGGAAAAGCATAATTTAAAGATAAATTAATTTTTTAAATTAAATTTAGTTATTCAACAAACAAGAATAATTTTGAAAATTTCAATTATTTTAATTCATTGTATCATCTATAATCTAGTCTAATTTTAGATTTAAATAATTCTAATTTCTAAAAAGTACTTTGATTTTAACTGGCTATGTGTGTTTTGATTTCTTTGTTTATTTATATCTGTATTTAGTATTCAATCTAAATTGCCCTGGATTAATTTCTGTTGATTTTTAGATTCACTTATTAAGTAGATTATCTATATTAATTGCTTCCACTTAAGATCATTTTCCCAGGGTCACAATATCTGTGTGATGGAGTCATCACTCTACTTTTCACATATTAAAGATATTGCAATGTAAATTTTGAAAGTATCCTGCACACGTGTTTCAGGAGGTGGGATAAACAAAATGAATGTTGATAATGTCAACAGACTGATACTATTACTTCATATAGTTACTCAATGCTAAAAGGCTTAATTTTGCACTTATGAGATTAGATTACTAATATCTGCTGATTATTCTAATATTGTTCTCTACATTATTAGTAGAATAAGGTTAATACTGTAATCAGGAAGATTTCATGTGAGATAAGAGAAAAGAACTGGTGAAATGGGTGTAACTGGTCTTAAATGCTAAAAATATAAAAAGCTATGCATATATGTTAATTTAAACTACACTGAAACTAGTAAAGCTGTATTTACAATGATTAAAATTATTATTAGATGCCTAATATCTATATGATTATGAAATGTAAAAAAATATATAAAACTATATTTAGAGAAGATTTTTGCAATTATAAAAGTTATATCCAGAGAAATTAGAAAACTGTGATTAAATGTATAATTTACACTATTTATATTCAGACTATTGTCCTCATCTTTGTTGTTGTTATCACAATGTTTCAGCCATTGTGCTCTCCAGCCTTCCTCAGATGTATATCATTTTGGGTAAGCTTAAGAATAAGAACTAGATGATATCTCTAGACATGGGTAGTGGAATGAGAACAGTTTACACCCATAGATTAATTAATGGGTTCAGTTCAGTATTCCTTGTAGGTTGTCCAGAAGAATATACACCTGAGGAAGGCCGGAGGGCACAATGGCTAAAATGTTGTGATAACAATAATAAAGATGAAGATGATAGTCAGAATATAAACCATGTAAATAATGACAACTCGTTATCCCAGAAATTCAGACAGAAATTAAATGCATAATTTCAAAATAGTACATGTCTAACACTCAAAATCTGAAGCCTATCAGATGTTAGTGTTATCTGCTAAAAACAAGAACTGTCAAGGAGATTTTATATATAAGCAATATATTTCAGGATAATGAAGCATTAATGAGGATGCTTTAGTAATATTGTACAATAAAAAACTAGAAATATTTAAAAACAGAGTGTCCATAGAAAAAGGAGACCACTAAATGTTGTTTTTATTTAAGGTAATACACAGTTATCTTTTAAACTGCCATTCATATGATGTTAACAAAACATAATATAGCTTAACTTCAATGATCAACAGAAAATCCATATTATCTAAAACACAATTTAAAATATATCAGTTGTTAAAATTAATCCAAATTACATTGCAAGCATATTGTTTCCATGTTTATAGTTATACAAATTTATATGTAAATTATCATTTTCAAAAACCATAAAATAATTTTTTTATTACTCTATAAATCATTTTTGCACTTGTGTCTGGTACTTTACCAAATAAGAGAAAAGTTTAACATTGGTTTTAAATATAAGTATTATCTTTCATTAATAGTTCCTTGATTATTTGTATGCTTTTATTGATAATTTCTTCTATTTCTTGATAATGTCTATACATAACAAAACCATTTGTGATCTACTTTGTGGATTCAATAAGTGTATATGTACTAGTAACCAAGGTAAAAAGAAAGGATCTCAAATGCTGATGTTCTCCAACTGGTGTAACTATCTTTTTGCCCTATTTTGTCTTATGCTTTACTAAGCTAATTTTAATAAATATTAAAAACAATCATTTCTTTAATTTCAGTTAACCAACAAAAATGTTAGTTATATTTTACCAACTTGACATAAATACTATTAGGAATTTGGTTCTATTAAAAGAATAGTTCAATCATACAGACTTTATTCTTAATATTTAAAATCTTTTCTGACTTATTCAAGTTAAATTTAGTAAGAAAAAAATCAAAGAGAAAATTTTAACAAGTTTTATTTCGGGTGAACAAAGATACAAGATTGAAAGACTTTTTTTTTCAAATCATGCATTTCCCTTAGTCCATGGTCTATAGAACCAGATAAAAGTGTCTATATGGACTTTTAATAATACACTAATTTATGTATTGAAATTAAGCTTTTAAAATCTGAATGTAGTAAGTAATTATCAAAATCAGATCCAGCAAGGTTAAATATTCTGTCAAAATTATTCACTAATAACTTAACGAATAAAGCAAGTGTCAAGCATAGGAAAAACATATTTACATTTTTTGTTTAGAAGTCTTAATTCAAATTACTTTTTACTTTATATTTTCTTTTGTCATACTAAAAAGACTTTCAGATAATAAAAAAAATAAATATAAAATTTGATAATGATTATTCCTTTTCCTTACAATATTTACGAAGAAGTTATCAACAGAAACAATTCACAGAGCAAAACAATTAATCAAACAGCAGTTAATAGACAACTCTTTAATAAAACAAGGTGCTAAATAAGTTAAGCATGTGCAGTCATACAGATAATAAAATAGAAATTTGTTTATTTTTACAATCAGTTTTCTCAGAGAGCATTTTAAATATATTCAGTACACCAAATCACAAAGTTTCAAACTCATTTTGACAAATAGATTCTTAGTGAATAGACAGTAAAAAATGTACAAAAACTTTTTTTAATAAATTATATAAAATTTAAGCAACTGTTATGAACTTTATATATATGTATTAGTTACCTCCAATAATTCACTGAAGAAAAGAATATAGTATGATAAAAAAGGCCTCAAATTTAATAAAATCAAAGTTTTATCATCAAAATGTTTTTGTTATTATTAAGAGGAAAAAAACAAAGTATTTTTTAATTATTTTAAAAACATTTTTACTCCTTTCTAACACATTTGGAATTTTTGTTAAAAATATGTTTTTTTTTTTATGCATCAACAGTATAACAGAACTTGAAATGAAAATTTTTGCATCTTCTTTTCTGGTAAAATAAAATATTAATTTGGAAAGTCTTGCAAAAATCAAATAACTGTTGAATTTTAATGAAACTTTCAGGACTTATTCACAAATGAATTAATTTTTTTTTTTTTTTTTTGAAAATCTTGGTAAAATTTTTTTTTACATCTGTTACACCCCACTTACTTAATTTCATGAAATTTCTAGAAATTAAACATTTCCTCCAAATGTTTTTTTTAGTTAATAGCACGACTCCTAAGAAAATGTAAATCATCATTTTGTTTTTGTTTTTCAAACTTTTACCAAATTATAATAATTTATAAAGTTTAATAAATGTTTTAAAAATTCTTCCAAATTTTGTCCTTGTTAGGCAATTAAGTTATTAAGTGAAGACTATATTTTACTAAGCTAAAATTGAAAAGCTTAATACAAATCATCATGACAAAGATTTTAAAAATAATTTAGAATTTTTTTTATGTGTATAAATGTGCTGAATTTGAAAGTATAGGTGACCATACACAACATTATAAGAAAATAAGATTGATCATGACAGTAAATTTAAAGTCAACATTCCTAAAATTAGATTATGGAGAATGTTACCAACATTTTTAAGATTACTGAGTACTTAAAAATTATATAAAAAAGTGTTCACCCGTCATTTTCTTAAATTATGTTTTAACAGATAAGGTCTCTGCAGAACAATCATAAAAGTGTCAACACCTGTAAATCACTTGATGAGTGATTTATGAGGTGTTAACAAGAACTTAATTGAGCTACTGTTTGTTTTAAAAATCCATTTCTCTGTTATTTTCAAGTTAAAGTAAATAATATTTGTTTTAAATGGGATTAATTTTGCTTTAAATAAGCTAATATTCCTCAAATAAGTTTCAGAAAAGTATATTTTATTTTTGGAAGATTTTGTTAATAAAGAAAAATTCATTGTGATGACAGATAGCTAAAAAAAGGTAATAATAAGCTATCATTAGCCACAAAAAAAAAAAAAAAAATGAATTAACTCCAACCAATAGAATTTCTGTTTGAAATACACTACAGAGTATTATGCTTACTGGAAATAGTAAATTTAATCCTTCCTTTAGATGTCAAAGTTAAAAATGAAAGCTTCAAGAAAGATATTTTGTTTATGAAAATTCATTTAAACCTTAGGTATGCCAAATTATTGGAGGTACCTATTACATACACACATATACATTTTTTATATATGTATATATATATATATATATATATATATATATATATATATACAAGTTCAATCTTAAGAAATATTTGATAATAAGATGTCTTAATGAAATGCTGTCAAATGTTTTTTTGGTTTATGATGCTGATATGTTAATAAACTAAATGATAGAGAGAGAGAGAGGGAATGGGTTTAGCACAAAAAAGGCTTCTCATTGTTTTACATTTGCTATGGAAGCAAGAATCAAAAGATATGCAGTCATAGCTAAATCCTAGATTGTGAATGATGCTTTTCAAACCATATTAGTCACAAAAATATTTTGTTACTCAAGTAAGAAAATATATAACAATTCATTGTTAATGATTAGATACAATTAAACTTACTGATTAGGAATTTGAGCTGGACTTGCTTTAAATCAATCATGGTATACTTTGCAAGTTATGGTCAATGAATTATGTGAGTAGTTGTGTCAAGAGATTTTTCATTTCAAATATCAAAGTGTGGACAAAGAAATTGTAACAAACTGACATATCTTGAAGAAAAGAAAAACAATATTATCTTTTTATCATATTATATTCTGCTTTTATAAAACTATTTATTTTATTGATCATATTTTGATATTCAAATATCAAGAGTATTAGGACATTAAATTAGAAATGATACTGTATGTTTATTTTATTGGTTTATGCAAATTCATGTTTTTCCAGCTCAACTTTACACATTTCAAAGTACCATTGTAAAAAGGAATTTAAAATAAAGAAGTCTAAAGCTTATTGTTTATTTCACTTTTTTAAAAGATATTCCTGAATATAATCAAAGAAAGTTAGTCTTCAAGTTCATGGTCAGTCTCAGCTAAGTAAGGAAAATATTCTATTAAATATTAAAAGCCTGAAATTTAATTTTCATTTGGTTTTTCCTTTAACAAGGATGCAAAGACATAAGAATTGGATGCTGATATTTAAACAATATTCTGTAAGACTATATGAGAAACATGTTAACAAACTGAAAATTGATTAACTTGCAAAATAAATTTATAAATGTGACATGGTTTCCTAGTCTACTTTTTTAAAACGTTATCTTGAAAAGATTATTAGCTACTTTCGCTTATCAATTATACCTACCAGTTGTATCAATTGATATCTTTTAAAATCTTAAGTGACAAGAAAATTAGAAAATTGGTTAATTAAACATGAATACAATTTTAAATCATATAGTAAAGATTAAAACTATAAACATTCTCAATTTATCAGCTATTTTCTAGCTTAGATTAGGATTTTAATATGCTATAAGTTATACTAAATATTCCATCAGATATAATTCTTTATAGTTAGAATACCTCAATCTACCTTTGTAGATTAAATAAAGGAATCTGTTCAAAATCACCTGAAGATTAATTAAAAGAGCAGGAGGGCACAATACCCAAAATATTGTGAGAATAATAACAAAGATGAGGACATTACTTATAATTTCCCATTTTAGTTGGAAAATAAAAGGGTTTAAAATGTGTCCAATATATATAACAATTTCATGTAATCCTGAATTAATTATAATCATATCATTTGTTACAATTTCTTCTAAAAATTTTCTTGCTGAAAATCTTGATTTTAAACCATTTCTTTATACCAGTGAATTGTTAATGGTTGAGGAAAATAAAAGGAATAAATAAGAATATTTTACAGATTGTTTACAAAGTATGATTGTTTGAAAGAATGGCTGGCACTCAATCACACTTCTCAAATCTGGTCATTTCAACACAAAATTCAGACAACAGATTTCATAAGTGCCTCAAGCATGTCTACCTTCAAAATGCAATTCAATTAACAGAAAACACCCTGAAATTTTTTTCTCTTTGAGAAAAAAGTAAGATTCTTTTTAATTCCTCATTGTTAGTACAATAATGTAAGTGAACCAGACAAGGAAAGTTTCAAGAATAATAAAAGAAATCTCAAACCAATAAGTACAGAAAGATTTTCAGCAACATATACTTTTGTAATAAAGGCAACATAAGTCTCATAAGCTAGATTAAAAATTGATACAGACACACGTGATTTAAAACTGAGCTGATAGAATATAAACCAAATCAGAATAGGAAGTAAAATAGTTTGCCAAATTTATATGAAGTAAAGTGAGTAAAATTTTGACAATTTAGTCTTTGTCAGGTATATGCATTTAGAAAATCAATTTATCTTTTGCTTAGTAACAATTATAACTCTCCCAATTAGGGATATACAAAGAAATGAATCAAGAAAGCTAGAACATTCAATTTTATGTAGTTTTTATGAGGAACATATTTAGAAACTTGTCTTTTGTTCAAGTTATTCATTCCAATAATTTGAACACTTTATATTTTAAAGAGGCATTTAAACTGGTGCATTTAATACCTATTTTTCAAATTCTTCAGCACTGATCAATGATGCTTAAGTTTAGTAATCAAATCAGCTTGGTATATAACGAGATAAGTAAATAGACACCATTATTTTACTCAGATTTGACTTTGCATAAAGAGACTCACTGACTACTTCTATATTTACCAAATGTAAAAAACAACTGCATGATAACTTCATTGCATCTTGCATTTCAGGAAGACAAAAAATCCTTATATTACAAGTGAGCATATTATTGGTCATTATTGGAATGAATTGAAGTAAAGAATTCCCCTTTTAGCTGTAGATCATGTAATTCTACTTATGAAACATTGTAGTCAAGAATTTTGTCTGAACTACCTGCAACTCATCATCAAACCTGGCTTTTCAGTTATAATGTTTGGAGCAGCTTGAAGCATTGGTTCTCCAATGCTTTTGGAGTGCACATAGAATATCAATTCAGAAACATACATATCATTCCTTCTACCAATCTTCACTGATGTTATTTAGACAAAAACATTAATCTTCAGGCTCTGGCTTCATTTCATGGATTCAAAAAATTTCCAAAAAGGCAGGTTTAAAAAGCTGTTCAGTGACTCTTATAGAAAAGTTAGTATCCTGATGTGAACCTTGAAAATTGCTGAAGTCATTTTGGATTGTTAAATGAGAAAAATGTTGAGAATGTCTTCCACAAAAACCTAGAAAGGAAGATATCATTCCTAATAAATTCAATCACTGAAAGAGAAATATTCTTGTATTGTGAAAAAGCTTATTGCTTGAAAATTGAAATGTCTCTTGGTCCTATTTATATAGACTGAAAAAAGGAAATTTGAAAACTCAACCTTTTGATTAAAGCTTACTTGTAATATATCTATGTAAAATAGTCGCAATACAAAAATGCATTGTTATTATTGTTAAAACTATTACAAAATGTCTGCAGCAAGAATTAAATAATATCTCAGCAAGAGATTCAGAGATTATTATGCATTGATTTGTATATACTCATTTTGGTTGTTATTGTTGCAACATTTTGGCTGTTGTACCTTCAAAGTCTTCTTCAGTTGTCTATTGGTATTTTATGACCATATATGACATTTTATTCCAGTCAACCCAGGGATTGTCCTATGGGACATGTGGCTTAGTAGATAAAAGCATAGTTTAAGTAATCTGATTTACCTACTAGCCATGAGTTCAACCCCTGAGTCAGGTAGTACTGTCAAGTCATATACTTCGGTTCAGAGGAAGAGAGAAATAACAATGCAGTCAAATTAACTAGGAAGAACTGATACATATATACTGCAACATGGCCAGTAGAATGAGGAAAATTTACCCCTGTAGACTGTAGATTAAACAGATCCATGTTCATAATTTTTGGAAGGTTACCAAGTGTAACAGATGTCAGAAGAGTACAATAAGCAAATTGGACTGTAATCTGAGCAAGTCTAAAAAATTCAAACAAGATTTAAAGATATTTATTATGGTTGCATCTGTGATCCTATTCACAGACCTTTGTCCCAAGATAAGTCACATGATTTTACATTCAAATTTTACCTGTATCATAAGTTTTAAAAATTGAATTTACTATTTTAAGAGCAAATTGCTTTGTCCTTTCTTATAAGGACTGATGCAAAGAACTCTCTTAAGAATACAAAAAAAAGATCTAACCAAAGAACAAATATAACAAAAATAGGATTACAGAGAAGGATAAGAGCAAAAAACAGAATATGAATGTCCAGAAAAGAAAGAAAAGTAATTGCATGGAATGTAAACTGTATGGATAGCTGTCAGAAATGTCACAACAAATTTAAAGACTTTATTCAACTCCCAATGAAATAAGAACACATTTCAGAGAATCTTGTTGCTAGCATTACACAATGTCATTATGCCTTGATTTATTTCCCATGCTCTGATAAGGTGCAGAAATTTCAACATTCAACATACTTTAACCAAGTGTGCTATGCTTTCTGCAGTAGATTTGAATATACACAGATGAATAGAGAACAAAAGATAGAATTCTGCTTATTCAAGATGGCCATTAAGCATTGAAAGAGCATACAAGATTCACAACCTCTTCACCACCTCTTTTCTGCTCCTTCACCCAGAAAAAGGTTAGAAGTCAAAGTGTATTGGATAGTTAGAGGTATTATATTCTCTACACATGCTAGACAAAGGAAATATTCCAAACTGACTAGAGATTCTCAATATCAAAGCCATATTACAAACCCTTAATTTTCATAAACTATTCAACATACTATTATGTAACATGCTTATTGCAGATTATGATATATAAAAAATTAAATCCAATAAATGAAATACAATAAAGACTGGTAAATGGATATAGAGAGCAATTATTAGTAACATGATCTTTGGATATGACAAAATTAATAATTTTTAAATATTATAATATGAAGAGAAAAATTGTGTACATTATAATATTTATTAGTCCTGGATAATGAATTTCCTGAACACAGCTAAAAGAAAATAGAAAATTAGAAAATAAAGACATAGTATAAAAGCATGTTGTTAACCATATAGAACTTGACTCATTGTTTTATATCAAGGGATATAAAGCCCTTTAGGTTATTATTACTTTTCTCCAAAACTTAAAATCAGTGACTTTTTAAAGAATGTGTAAGGTTATTCCTACAGCACTTAGTGTTCTCAAATAACCGTCTCTGAAATATTGATGATTGCTTTAACTTTGGTTACCATACAATCATTGATATTTTCAAGTGTCTACTGTACAGTATTTAGCATAATGTTATAGTGCTAGATTTTAAAATAATTTCAATTAGTATGATATCTTAAATTCATACAAAAACAGGATTTTCTAAAAACCCTTAACAATGATAAGAAATAATAGTGATTACTTCATTTCTTTAAATAATGTTAGAAAGAAAAACAAACATACCTATAAATGGGTTTTTCATTGCAATTTACAAATGCAATAAGGACAACCTACTTGATCCTGTAAAAGAACATCCTACTTTAAAATAATTGGTCATTTCTGAAATACTTTAGTTTAAGGACTATCAAAGTATTGGTTTTCAAGAGGATTTAAAAAGAATAAACTTCATTAGATAATATAAACAAAATAAATTTGAATAATGAGTGATAGTAGTTTCTTTAAGATCTTCATGTTCAAACACTTTTGCATGAACATTTCTTAATTTCTTCTATTTTTTCAATGAGCAATACATGTTTACCCTGGTTCTTTTCAATGACAACAAAAAAACAAACTTTTGTAGAGTATACATTCGAAGTAATTCAATATTCACCATAATATTATAAGTAAAATTTATTTAATACGAAATTATATATACCATTCACATATCAGTCTTCATTATGTAAATACTTAATGCTTTGTACAATAAAGTCTAGAGTTGAGCTTTCAGCAACACTGAAATAAACAAAGATTAAAATCAATAATAGTTGTTTTTCGTTGTAGTTTTTAATTTCCTTTATCTTTTCAACTAGTTTCTCCCACATTTGAAAGTTCCATGATCGATAAATAAAAAATAAATCCATCTAAAACAAAAAAAAACACTTTGTCACCAGTGGAAAATAATTGGTAGGGTGTATTCACCTCCTTTTCCTATCACCAACTGTTACTAAAACACTCTTTTTCCAGGCTTTTCATTTGTAACAATCTCTCCATCATCTACAAGCAGCTATTTATCTTAACATCTTGGTTGGAATAAGATGAAATTGCTTCAATGTCAAATTGCTATACATACACACTTTTCACTACAATTAAGCAAAAGATAATATAACTAGACACAATAATAGAACTTGTTTTTGTTGAAAGCAGGTCTTTAGCTATAAAATGTTCAATACTAATCAACGAATGTGAAAGCAATAATCCAATATAATATTCACATGATGCAATAATGTCCATGTCTGCTGAAGAGGAATTTCATGTGTTTGAGGAGAGTATAGTGAATAAATATAGATAGATAAAGCAGAAAAGCATTACAAGTAAACAAACCAATAAGATAGACAGCAGACAACATGAATATGAGACAAGACATTATTTGGGAAGCATTAAGATTCAAGTCATTTCTATCAAGGCAGTCTTATATTGCAATATGTCATATGTTTGAACAGAGGAATGGTTAAGATGGCTAACAAGAGAGAACAATCAAGATGGGAAAAGAAATATGGCATTCATTATATAACAGCCAAAACAATTGTGACTGTTGTGATTCCAAGAATATATTGACATTGCAAGTATACTATTACATATGTATCAGTTTAAAAATGCTCAAAATTACAATAAAGTTGCAACATGATCTCACTGTTTGAGAGTATTGAGAAACTTTTTTCCTAATCTCAGAATATAAATGATTTTCTTTTGAGATTTTTCAAGTGTGCCTTGCATCATTTGCTTCTATGTTAGTAAAAACAGAACGAACAAGAATTTTTCTTGTCAAGCAACAAAATCAAGGAATGTGTTCTTTCCTGCATTCCCTTAGACAAGTCTTCAAATAAATCAATGAAGACTAGGATAATGACAATATCAGAGTTTGGAAGCAATAAAAGTGCTTTGGAAATCTCTTATCAAAGTGTACACTAAAATGTATTCTTTACTTCCTCCCCAACAGTTTTTTTTTATTCTGTCAAATAGCCAAGGTAATTTTTCATTTTAGTAGAAATTTTTCAAATTTACACAGAAATATATATGAATAAAGATAAAAGGAATTAATAGTCATTTTACAGATATATTTTATTTATTTCTGAAATTTCACACACATACAGACAAAAAAGAAACTTGACTATAAAGTGAAACAAAATGTGCTTTTGTTTTATTTTAAAAATTGTTTTTCTATGTCTATAAATACTATAGGTGTGTTTGAGCTGAGAAATGAAGTTGAAGGGTAAACATTATTCTTTATACATCATGCTATTTTCTGTAAATTTACAATTCATGTGCTTTTGTGATCACACACACACACACACACACACACTACTAAAACATGTATTAATAGATAGAATACGTTTTCAAGTGTTGGTAGATAATATTTACACTCAAATAAAGGGCAGGAAATGTGGACACACACACACACACACACACACACACACACACAGATACACAACATATTCTAGTGCCTGCTAGAAGAGTACAAGGAATCAACAGTCTAAATTTTCACAATCCTTACTTTAGCAGGAAAAAGAGAATGCAGGTTTGGTTTAAGTGATGAAACAAGGAATTTGGAACTAAGAATATAAGTAAAAGCATATGTTGTAAACACTTTTGGAAACATAACTAGACAACAACAACAAAAATAATGACCCAAAGCAAGAAGGCAGCTGATGCTAATTTAGACTGAGCATAGAAGTGAAACTGAAAGTGAAAGTTGATCAAACCAGTGGGAACTTAAACAAGAGTGGATACAACTGGTCTGCTTCCATGGCAGATCAATAAGCTTTTATTTTATTTTCTCTTGTTTCTCTTCATTCTTTCTGGCTCTCTCCTAATTCATCATTTCCTCATTAATTTATAGCTAACATTCCTGTCCAGAAGCAATCCCTATGTATGATCTCAATCTGAGAGAGAGAGAGAGAGAAGAGATAGAGAGAGATACATAAGCAAGCAAGCAAGCATACACATACCAGCACAAAACTTACATTTATTGATCAGAGGTAATTTTACAACTGCCTTCATAAGCAACATCACTATTTTAACTGCTATCACAAAAATTTTACTAATTTTGTTTTTATTTAGAAATTTTTAATGCTTGACTGATTTTTTTCCTAAGTGAATAATTTTTATTTAGATTATTTTACTCTTGAGTAAAATACAAACTTATATGAAAAAGTCACTTTGTCAGTTAGATTTACCTTTACCTACAAAGTTTATAATTTAGGAGATACAAAAAGAAAAATTTTCTAAATTTTAATTTTAAATGTTTTATTGTATTTGATGAATATTTTTAGATTTAACTATTACTTAACTACAATAGAGTTTAAAAATCTTTGAAAGATTAAGCTTATTTAACTACAAAAATAATTTACTTCTGAAAGTTAAGATCAGAAAATATTTTTTACAAATATGAATACAAAGATTAAAATGACAATAGAAGATAATTAAACTACTTTGACAGATACTTTTCAAATGATTTTAAACAGACTTTCTTACTGTAAAATTGTCACATAATAAGCATTTAAATTTTTTTTAATTGTATTTTCAAATAAAAATCTAAAATTTGATAATACTTTTGATAGGATACATTTTCAAACCTACCAAGAATAATTATTATATATAGAGGTCAAGAAAATGTAAGCCTTATTTCAGTGTTTTCTATAATTAAGTGAAAATGAAATTGACCTCCTAGTGAAAGTGACTTAATTTTCTCCTCATGATAGCACCTTCGATGTCACCCAGGTTGAAAATAATGCAATTTAAACAAGGACTGTCACAAGAAAATTCATATAATTGTTTTATTTCTGAGAAGATTGTAAAAATGGTTATTTATTTTGGGGGCTTTATCTAATGCATATAATTAGTATAAGAAGGCTACAATGTAGAATAATATATAAAATTAAAATTATTTTTGGTATAAAATTATACAATACCTTTTTTTTTAAGTCTCTAGATTGTTCTTTACTAAAGATGTCTCCATCCAGGCATCATATAAGATTTTTAGAGAAGAAATTTGATTCATGAAAGATTAATCTCTCACTTTTTTTTAATTTGATTTTATATTTCATTTGAAATTATCAGGTATGTCTCATAGGTCAAAACAACATCATTTCACCTATTCAATTGGATATTGATTACTAAATCAATTCATTACATATGAAAAATATAATCAAATACAAGTTTAACATGTCCTCACTGACAACAAAGTAGTCTTGGGTTCAGTATAATCATAGAATACTTAAATTAACATTTTCTAATTAAAATAATGAAATATTTTATGAAAAATAATTAGCTGATAACTAAAAAGAAAAATGTCTGAATATAAGTTATGATAAAAAACTAAATCCTTTTTCAGAGTTACTAAGAAAGTATAAGCCTTTTCATTATTTTTATAAAAAATGTCTCCTTTTTCACTACTAATCTCCTGAATATAAAAAAATAATAACTTGGAAAGTGTATTTGTAAAGGAGAATAAGTCTGAAGCTTATTTGACTTGCTTGAAGTTAGTTTTAAAAAGGAAATCTAAAATTCATATAACAAAATTTTCCACTATAAATTAACTATTTTTCACAGTTTGGATTTTATATTATTTGCTATTAGATGTATGATACAGAAATGTTTACAAAACTTCATGTATTTGAATTTTGATTCTCTCATTTTCATAATTATCTTCCAATTTTTTGTCTAAAAATCAACAAATTTAATAAAGATATTCAAAGAACTAAATTCATTCATTGCAGAGAAAATGGAATATATGATGAAGAAAAAAAAAAGATTTATATAAACTTGTTTAAAACAATCCTACATGCTGTCAATATAGTTTGAAGACTTTTGAACTGAATGCATAATTTAATAAAGAGATTTTTACAGAGAAGATCAATGTTTTTAATTCACAAACAAACAGTAAAGGAAGCTCAAATATGATTGATACAAAAATGCAAGTGTTTAGCAAATATTCTGCACAGTTTTATTAGACTTTGATTATAATCTCTTGTCTGTATTAACATGAGTAGGAAGATATCATATTTTCAATATCATGGATTTTAAAAATCCACAAGTCAACATTGCTTAAAATGAAATAATTCAAGTAGAAAATAATGTTTGTACATGTGGAAGCATACATGCATGTATGTCATGCATTCCTGTTAGAAGATTTGACAATAGTTTTAAAAGTAATGGTTAAACAAAGTTGAATACTTCTAAACATGGCCACATTTAAGAAAAATTATCAACTGAACTGTATATATAAAAAGTGTACTTTAAAACTGCACATAAAATTTCAGCATGACAACTACTAATATATTTGAACACAATAAGCAGCTGATAAGAAATATATAAGAGACAGCAATAATTCCACATGTAAATATTTCTCATAGCAACAGGAGAAAATTATTGGCAAGCCACTGACTGCAGTAACACCTGTAGCTTATGTTATGGCGATCATTTGTAAAAAGAGAAAAGCAAATGAAATAACAAGAAATGTGCAAAAAGAAAAAAAAAGAAGGAAAACAAACAAAAATATGTAAGAGGAATATCATCCTAAAACATTTGTGGGAAAAAAAAAAAATGCATAAAAAGAAAAACTTAAGAAATAAAGTCAAATCAATTAGGCAACCAAAAGAATCCATGTGACCACAGCGGGCAGAAATGTCAGGAAGTAAAAGCACAAGGTGAATGGGGTGGGCACTGAATTAGACATCAACACCGTCTTTTTATTTTGAGAAAAACAAAATAGGGAAAGAACTGAAAGCGATTCATATTGAATGATCCAGGGTTTATATCTAAGCTGTAGAAGCAGCTGTTTTGCTGGTAGAGAAGGGTTCACTTATCATGCTATCGTCTAACATGAGACTCAGAACCACACTGCCAACATACTTTCAGAACACAATGAAGAAAACACAACACAAATAAAGCTGGCAGACAGGCAATAATCCAGACAAGTGGTTCTTCTAGCTTAATAAATGAATTAACAAGTGATTGGGAAATAATATTCTCTACTAAGAAAAAGTATAAATGAAAAACAAATTTTTTTTTTTTTTTTTTTTTTACTTTTAGTCTCAGTATAACAAATAAATTAGAGAAAAGATTAATTAGTTTTTCATCTTACCAAAGATATTTAAAATGAGTTTGCACTGGGTTTCTGATGAATATTCTCCATGTATTAAATGCTGTTGCATTTTCAAGTAATTTTCACTTAGTTTCACTTGGCATAGATTAAAGATTTCTTCCTTGTCCTTTTGTTTCCTTTTTCTTTTTTCTTTTTTAAATTTTTTGAACTGTTCTCTCCTTTACTTGTTTGTTCAAATCAATCAGTATGAGTATAAGCAACAGTATATGTTTTCAATTCCTTTGATTGGACTGGATCTCCGTGAAATGTCGACAGACACTAGTCAAGTTGCAGAAGCAAGTGATAGTTATATAGATTGTGTTTACCACCAAGTTCTTACTGTCACTTGCCACATGTGATGATGCTACCTGAGGTGATACAAAGAAGAAGCACATTCATTCAGCTCTTGTTCTATTAGTTGCTATGAGAAGCCATCACTGACAACAGGCAGTTCCTAGAAAACATGAATGAGCATGCAGCATGCATGGTCTCTTCCCACAGTGGAGGGAGTAGGGAGAGAGGATAACAGACAAGTGAAAAGAGAGAGAGAGAGAGCAAAGAGGAGGAGGAGGAGATAAGAGAAGGTTCAGGCAAACTCCACAGGGAGATTCCAAGTCTAGATGCGTGTCAAGTGTTTTTTGTCATCTGCATCTTCTCTTCCTATTGACTATAGCTGCTGATCCTAGCAATGACTATTCTCCTACCTCCATCATATTATTATATACAAATCAATAGCATAGCATATCAGTAGGGGTGTACCACTGTCTCGTAGTAATAGTAGTAGTAGTAGCTGTCGTAGCCAGTGTTGGTATGTTCAATGGTTGTTACTACCACCAATTGCTAATGGTAATATTAGTGATGATGGCTGAAGATGTAGTAGTGGTAGTCAGAGCAATAGATACTTGTGTGTAAGCCAAGTGTCTACATGCAACAATCAACTACTGTCACTTCACTATAGTTTACCAGGGTCGAGCATAACAAAACTCAAGAAACTACAACTAGTTCCACATGCAGGAGTATTAATTTTGATAGATAGACAGAGCTAATAAGAGATTTAGCTGAAATCTGATGGCTATTAAACAATCAATAGTAATTGCCTATAATATATCCTGAATACATTTGCTATTTCACAAGAAACTTTGAATAATCAACTCCAGAGTTGGTTTTGTGTGTTCTGTGATCTGCCTTAAAGTTACAGATAAGTGAACCTGAGCCTACCATAGAAAATGATTTGATCATGATGGTTTCTGTTGGCAAACACCAGTGAGCCTTTAACAACTTTAAAAAGTATTTTATAATAGTAAATAGAATTTCAAGAAACGGTTTTAGCTGATCACAGAAATGAAGTATAATTAAAATAAAACTATAAAATGAATATATTTTTAAAGATATGAGGTAAACATATAAGGTAAGAAAGAGTCATGAAAAATAATTTACATGCAAGATGAAGTTATATAAAATTTGCTAAATAAAATTATTGAAATTTGGAAATAATTATTTCTAATCTGTTTTGAATTCAACAAGATGCTGTCATTTAAGTGTCCTTGTTATTGAATTTTATTTGTAGAAACTGTTTTATTTTAAATATATGTGTCATGTGCATATATATATGCGTGTGTGTGTGTATATATGTGTGTGCACGTGTATATATATATATATATATATATATATATATATATAAATATTTAATGAAAAAACAGACCACTTTAAGGTACCATTACAATAATATATATATATATATATATATATATATATATATATATATATATATATATTTTATATATATGTGTGTGTGTGTAAGTATATACAGGGTGCAGTGGGTAAATTGTTGCCATTTTAATTTTGGACATGTGTGTTGTTTGTTTTTGATTTTGTCAACTGCACAGTATAGTAGGGTCAGTTGGGTACTGTCTGTGAGAAAAAGAGTACCATGACACAATTCACTCTGCCAGAAATTTGGAAATGGCATTCATGCCAGAAACTCCAATACGAACATTTCGGAGTGTTTGGGTGTCAATCTGAGTACAGTGCAGAGGATTCAGAAAGAGTTGGATGATATATCCAGTCAACATCATGGTGTTTAGAATGATCACTAGTAAAGGCAACATCATGCCTCCATTCATCTTCCTATAGGGCCTCAGACTCAACAATATATTTGGTAAATTTATCTACTAAAATAAGATTTTGGTGCTATTTCAATTTTTGTGTAATTTAGACGACAATTTATCCATCGCATCCTGTATGTGCATGTATGTGTGCATATATATTACACACACACATATATATATATATATATATGCACATATACACACACAAACTTTAAAATTATTGAAATTTGGTACTAATTATTTCTAATCTGTTTTGAATTCAACAAGATGGTGTTATTTAAAAGTGTCCATGTTTTTTATCATTATTTATATATATATATATAACCATATTTTAAATCAGTTAATTTATAATATTAATGCTCTGTAAATTTACATTGAGCACTATTTTGCAAAAATAAAATATCAATAAGAACACCGGATTATATATCTTACTGTTCTTTCTTTTTAGTCATATATATATATATATATATATATATATATATATATATATATATATATACTTGAGAAAGGTATATTTTATAACATACTCATTATAACATCATATAGTCTTCTCATAAAAATCTTATAGCATGCAAAAATAAATATTATTTAAAAACTGTTTGATACTTTCAAATTAGTTCATTACTATATTGCTTCCTTTGAAATTCTACTTCTTAACATCACTGATTCTTTCTTCAATACCTTTAACCTTTAAATTTAGTATTTCTGCATTTGTTTATGGCTAGGAAGTGCTAATCCTTAGATAAAGGACTCTCTACCTGCTAGGAGTTCATAAAAGCTTTCTTTTCAAGTGACTTATAGATTATAAAACTTAAAACACTGATCCATAGACCTAAGTGCTTCCAAACTACATGATTGAGCTTTAGTGCTTTTATAGGGATATATATAAATTTTGAAAAGAAAGTACCTTAAATACAATAATCCATGGAATTGTGTTTTAATAAAACTCAATGTCTTGTCTTGTGTGTGTGTGTATGATATATATCTCTATCTATAAAAGGCAGGATGTGTGTGTAACAAATACACGGCTGCAATTTTCTACAGATTTGCACCAAAATTTACATGCACATGCTCCAAGTTAGCAGGAAGGACAAGACTGACTTTGCATTTCCCAACTCCCATCGATAGTGGAAATGATTTTTCATGCTTCTACGGCAGTTTTCATGTAGTTTGCAGCCATTTTCTACTGGCCAGAGTTAGAGCCTATAGCTGGCTGGCACGAAGAGGCAGGAAGATTCTATTGGCCAGCGTGAGAGCCAACAGCTGACTGACACGAATGTTAACTAGCATGCAAAAAAAATTGATAGCTGCATTCATCACAAGTGGGAAAAATTTAAATCTGCATGGCACTTTACTCCAATTGGCTCATTTGCTTGCTTAAACTCAACATTGATTCTGATTCCGCAGAACTGGATTTGGTGTGAAAAAAAGTATTTGTTGTTAACATTCTTTTTTTCATTTGGTTTTCCAGTTACGAGTCCTTTTTTAAAACTGATCGTTTTGTGTTCATTTTGTTTAGTTTTTTTTTCGTAACAGATTTAATGTTTAGTATAGAGGTTAGAAAAAATTTGCAGTGTGAGATAGGCAAGAAGTAAGGCATGTAGCAACATCAGCATGGCAAAGGGCACTCCTTTAAAGGCAAGGAAGGGCAAAAATATTTTAAGTCAAGTGATAGTGATAGCTGTATGAGCCGTACGATTTTGAATCAAGCATGGGCAACACCAGGCCATGTTGCTCGTGTATATATATATATATATATATATATATATATATATATATATTTCCCCTCAGGTGCCGATGGTCAATGTTCAAGCCCAGCAAAAATGATGGGATTTTAAATACTGACTTTTAAAGCAGACAAATATTCTCTATTTAGAGAATTGGCACAACAAACTCTTTTTACCACCATTTCTCCCAATCTGGTTTTATTTGGTAACCTCAAGTAATAAAACTGTATCAGAGTGAATAATTAATAATTAGAAGCCGTATTAAAATGTTAAAAAGCTTATTGTCTACAATGTCTGTCTAAGTATTAGGTAATATTTTGTAGCTATGGCAAAGTGCATATATTTTGTAAATTGCCCAAGTACTATAAAATTTCACAGGTTAGACTTACATAAGTAGACCCGTTACAAGTAGTAAAATATATAGCCTTTACAAAAATATTATATTTATGTTCATTATGAAAGCAGAACTACTATTTATGCATTATATGAAATAGACTTTTTTTTTAATTACAAAATGAATATAGAAATTATGATCTTTCCCAAGATCAGGTGAGGTATATTGTGAGAGTTTTATTTATTTTACAACATAAAATTGACAGCTAGAAATAAAAGATATTTTTCCATCATATGAAATCAGATGTCTATTTTTCATAAAACATTTACTTAGTAGGAAATTTTAAAACACTCAAACAAAAAAAAAAAAAAAAAACATGATTAAATTTTTTCAAGAAATTTCAACATTTTTTCACTATATAAATTTCCATCAAGTTTAATAGTTCTCTCTTAATATGGCCTTCCTAAGCTTGTTCTGCTTCCTTTGTTAATTCTACCAAAGAATTCAATAATATTTCAAGTAATATAATTTAGCATTTATTTTCAAGATATTGTGTATGGTATATGAGTATATTTAGTTTAATTTTTCTTAAGAAGGAAAATAATCTGAATATAGCAAGCAAAGTTTGCATAAAATGTCAGTTACATAATTCTAAAAGCAAAATAGTTAACTCACTAATCTCATTGAGAAAAGTTAATTTTTTACTGAATTTATTTCACAGTTTTGAACTGGGAAAATGCAATTTAATTCCTTGCTTTAATAAGCAAGTATATAAAACCAGTAAAACACAAAAGGTTACTGAATGTAAGAGAATATGAGAAAAACTGCTAGTAAGGAAAGAGGACAATAACAGAATAGGAATTAAAAAAATATTTACATTTTTGAAGATCACATTTAACTGGAAAGTAAGAAGACGGAAGAGATTTCCACAAGCAAAAAAAGTGCAATAGAAGAAACTGTTAGCATAGAACTTATGGTTATATCTAGCCATTTCAACTGTAAAATGATGAAAGCATGCTGCCAATCTAGTACTGTGCTTAAATTCATAAAGTCTAGGTACCATAGCGAAATGTTCATCAGAACAATTACTATGAAAGTACTTATAGAAAAGGTACAAGGAAGCTACATTATAGCAGTGGGAAAGGGACTGAAGCTGAGATGCCAGGACAATAACATTACACATTCTTCTTTGGATTTTATCAAGAATTCCTAAAGCACTAGACCAGATGTGGCAGCAATATTCAAAACAAGAATGAATGGTAGACTTATAAATATGTGAGATAGATTCTAGTGAAAAAAATTGTTTAGCATGACATAGTGAATCAAATTTCTTAGCTGCAAACTTAGCAATTGATCCAATATAATCTTTCCACTTTATATCAGTGGAAAACATTAATTTGAAAAGAAGCAATGACACATTCTCCTGGAGGTTAGCATCAACCATGTCGATAGAAGATAAAAATGGTTCTCTCAGATAATTAAAAGAAAGCAGTTTCATTTTTGCATCATTAAAATTAACAAGCCACTCCTTGCCCCAATTAACAAGAGATTGTAGGTTATTTTTGAGATCACTTGCCAATTTGACCTTATTGAACTGATTAGACTTACTATTAAGATAGCAGTAAATAGTTGTGTCATCAGTATAAATACAGAGTTTAGAACAGATGCCTTTAAGAAGGTTGTTGATAAAAATTAATAACAATGTGGGTCCAAGGATAGGGCCCTGGGGAACACCTGCATTAATGCAAAAAGATTTAGGAGAGTGGCCATGCAGGACAACTTTCATTTTGCAATTCGATAAGAAAGATTGAATCAGTTCAAAAATTCTTCTAGAAATACTATAACCTTTCAGTTTATAAAGAAGACCAATATGCCAAACTCTGTCAAGTGCCTTTGAAATCTCTGAAGCAAGCCTGAGCTTCACCATTCTCATCCAAAGATTGAAAGAGTTTCAACAATAATCATTAATACATCAGAAGTTGACCTAGAGAAGCGAAAGCCATATTGCATAGTTTAGAGAGAACAGGAGCCAGGACTCTTGCAGGGACACTATCAAGTTCTCATGCTTTATGGGGATCCAGTTTAGAAATGATAGCAGTAACCATGGATAGAGTTATATTCATATCACTCAATAGATTCTCAATTCTAAGGGGAAAGCCAGGCAAGGGTACACCAGATATTGCAAGAATAGAATTTAAAGAGAATTTATGAGCAAAAAATTCTGCTTTATCTGCAGATGTTAACACCTCAAATTGAGTGAAGAGAGGGGGAGACTTATTTAACACTATTACAGAGCTGCCAGTAGTCATGTGAACCAAACTTTTTACAGGCTATATGGTTGTTCATTCTATCTACAAACAAAGACTTAGCCTCTTTGAGGACACATTTACAATTATTTCAAGCAGTCACAAATAGGCATGTGCTGTGATTGGAAATATGATGCTGATACACCTGGAAAAAGTGATTCCTATGGGCTATAGTGGCTGAACAGGCTGGTGTGAACCAAGAAGAAGATTATAGTTTCACCTGATATTTGTGAAAAGGTACAAAAGCATCAATGCCAGCTTTAACCAAAAAAGAAACCTCAGTAGTACAATTCCTAATAGAAAGGTTAAGAATATTAATCTAAGTGTTATCTTGAACAAAGTCACAAAATAAACCTCAGTCAGTACGATGCTAACAAAAAGAAGTTTTGTGAATAGGAGATATCTTTCTCAAAAGAAAGTGATCTGAATTGCCAAGAGGACAGAGCTGTGATACTCTACAAGAGCTAGCAGAGGAAATAAGGAATAAAACAAGCAAAGAAGAATGTTTATCAAATTTATTAGAGAAATGAGTAAGGAAATCCAGTATTTGATGGAGAGACATAGCAAAAAAAGTTTTTTTAAAGTTATAAGGATTGTATGTTATTGTCATGTATTTTAATCACCCAGTATAACTCCCATTTTTTGCATTAACACACTATATGGGAAGATATGTAAAGGATTACTTTAGATTGGTAACTCAGAAGCAGTCAGGGTTACTTTTGCTTTGAAAGGAAATACAGGCCACATCATATAAAGACACAGAAACATACATAAATAAACACACACATATATATATATATATAGTTTATATTGGATGTCGAAATAAACAGTTCATCATCAAATGTACCACTTATTATTATCAATTACTGTTATTATAATTTCTGTTTAAATGATAAATAATGGAAACCAATCAATAAAATAAGAAAAGAATAAAATTATCAAATATATATGAAACCATTTTTAAATTACTGTTGAGGATAGAATGCTTGAAAGATAAATGATAGAAGAAACTGACTATACTGAAATAATAAAAAAGTAAACAAAACAAAATAACATTGACTCTCAAAATGCTTTACTCTTGAAAATATGTCCTTGTCCATAAGAAAAATGTTATATTAAAATATAAATATGGTGCAAATTATTCAAGTTAATTAACAAGTAGTTTAGTCAATACAATGTACTAAATGTTCATAATAATTCTTAGTGATAATAAATTAGATATTAGTCTAAAAGTAACTTATTTAAAAAGGAAACAATTGATGTATACCATGACTTCTTAAAAATATTTTCATGAATAAAAAGAACGAATAAGAATATAATAAAAATTATAACAAACAATGAAAAACATAAAAATAATCATAACATTTAACTTTCCACAGCTTTTATAGAAAAGGCACAGCAAAGCCACATTATGGCAGTGAGAAAGTGATTAAAGGCGAGATGCCAGGTTAGGACTAATAACATTGCAAATTCTTTGGATTTTATCAAGAATCTCTAAATATATAGCAGGAGCATTAGACCAGATATAGTAGCAGTATTCAAAGCAAAGACAAATGGTAGATTTATAAATATGGTGAGAAAAATTATCTAGCATGACACAGGGAACCAAATTTCCTACCTGCAGACCAAACAATGGATTCAATATAATCATTCCACTTTATGTCAGTGGAAAATATTAGTCCTAGAAGGCACAATAAATCACTCTCTTGGAGGTTAGCATCAGCCATGCTGATGGATGGTAAATGGGTTCTCTCAGATGATTAAAGGAGAACAGTTTCATTTTTGAGGCATTAAAATTAACAAGCCACTCTTTGCTCCATTTAACAACAGATTGTAGGTCATTTTTGAGATCACTTGCCAATTTGACTTTATTGAATTGATCAGACTTACTATTAAGACAGCAGTAAATAGTTGTGTCATCAGCATAGATGCCGAGTTTAGATCTAGAAGAGTGGACGTTCAGGACCATTTTCATTTTGTGATTTGATAAGAAAGATTGACTCAGTTCAAAAATTCTTCTAGAAATACTTCAGATGTCTGTTGTCTACTCACTGCTGCAGGTTGATGGCTTGTATAAAGTTGCAATAAAGAAACCAACTAAAAAAAATGAAGACAAAAGTTAGTACTAATTAAAGTTAAAAATAATTATCTTTAAAATTAACATTACAAATGAAAAACTATGGCAATAGAAAATTGAACCAAAAAAATAACTTGATCTGCATTTCAAGAATTTTCACCCACCAAATTTGATTTCAATAGTCCCAAAACATTTATCTGTGAATTTGTAAAACCTATAACATGCATGAAGGGGTGCTGACAAGTTTTTGACTTGACCTACTTCCCAAAAATCAGTATATGGTCATTAAAATATGAATTTTGGGAGGTGGATCGTTCAGAGAACTCTTCAGCATTCTCTGATAAATTACCTAATTATCACAATAAGAGAGATTAACAGCTAAAGTTTCAGTGAACACCATGATCTAAATTAAAGGATTAAAATCATGCCACAGGGTTACCCAAAACATTATTCACTAATTTTAATGTTTAATTTCTTTTATTAAACTTGATGAATGTATAAGAAAAAATATTAAATATATTTCTTAAAAAAGACAATGAAAATATTTATGTAAGTTAGCTGTTTGTCTGTGTACTCAAGTAGATAAAAAGATTGCTGTAAAGAATTAATAAACAGAGTAGAAGAACTGCAGAAAAGAAGGAAAACAGAAAAGAAAAAATAGTGAAGAAAAAACAGCAAAATTTCAAAGAAAAAGAAAAAAGAATAAGGACTTTATTTATCTAAGTAATGCCAAAATCTCTTTAGATTTTGATTGCCATCCAATAGAAAAATCAAAATATTTCATGCTGCCAATAGAAAGTTACCATTTTTCTAGTTTAAAGATCAATTTCTATATCCCAAACTTTACAGATGTCAAACACAACACTTGTACTTTATCTGTCTATATTTCTGAGATGAGGTATTGTAGCAATTTTTACACTATTTACATTCATCTTTATTGTCATATTCACAAAGTTTTGGTCCCAAGGACACATGGCTCAGTAGATAAAAGCATTGGTTAAAGTAATTCAGTGACTTGACCCAAAGAGTTGTGAGTTCAATACCTGGCTACAATAGAGATGAACAAAACCTTGGAGAGTTGAATTACTAAAGAGAAATAACTGAAACTGAGATATTCAGAAAGGGCATAGAATTTGGAACTAGAACAATCTACGCCTGTTTGGTTTGAAATTCCAACATATATCACTTGAAGGCCAGAGCATACAATGACAATAAAGATGAGGACAACAGTCTCAAAAATGCAAATAGTGTAAATACTTGTATTTTAGTACACAAGATTTCAATTAGTATACAAGGTGGCATTGGAAAGTTCCTCAACTGAACATGTGATTGTAGAGTGTGAGAGAAATACTCACACAACTGACACTCATTGAGACTCAACCTACTAGTTAATTTTTCCAATAGGTTTCATCTTATTTATTCATACTCAATTATTATTATATAAGGGCTCTACAATCATTACATGACTGACATGTGTGCAATCTGCCTGTGTTAAATATTGCATAAAACTCAGCAAATCTACTGCCAAGATACTCAAAAGCATTCATCAGGCTTTTTGTGAAACTCAAGTTTAACAGACATTTTTCAAGGCTGGTCAAGTGTTCATGCAAGATGACAAATGCTTAATGACCAATCAGAAGCAAAACATCAGAAAATGGATAAAACTTTTTGAATACATTCATAAGAACAATCCATTACCAAACAATTGATCTACACACTCACATCACTTGAATTAGTTATGGGGTCTACCAGGATATCCTAATCTAGGAACTTTCTGATACAACATCATAGTTTCTTCAGACAATGTGACAAGAAGCACTTTTATCCAACCTTCTTTTTCAGATGATCAAATTTTTAAGTTGATATTCATAGTAACCTTGATTTCTGAAGTCTTATTCTTGATGCATATCAAGTCCTTATCATAATAGTAAATGACAATTTCTTGTATGACTTGCCAAATGACAAGTATCAAGATGCTTTGAAATCACTAGAAAAAGGCATAACTTATAAACAATTAAAAATACATGCAAAAACTAGTTTCAACCTAAATTAACCTTTTAAGCATTTAACCCACCCAAACCAGCCCTGTAAATATCGGCTCTCTGTTCAACCTGCTGTAACCTACCTCATGTATACTCTGCCATAATATATGATAACGTCATCACAAATAATGCAGGAAGTCTGGCAAAGAATGAGACTTTGATTACAAACAGTGAAGCTTTGAGAGCGGATGTTTATAGGACAGGATTGAGCATGTTGAATGCTAAAGGGTTAAACATGAATCTTGATTACAAAATGTATTAGAAAAGCTTTAATCATGATTAAGTTTTCTTCTTCTATGTGCTGTGTCACTTTAGTATGTGGATGATCATGGTTTTCCACAACTTCTTATGTAACTCTTGAATATTTTCTCTTTTTTTTTTTTATCCCTCCCACTCCCTTATCTGCTATGTATTTACACAAGCACATTAAAAGTAGGTTAGATATTGTTTCCCCTTGTTCCTCTTGCCTTCAATATTTTCCAAGCATTCTTTCCTCATCCTTTGTGCTAGAAATTTCAATTGTCTCTTTCTGATTCTAAGCCTAAGTGACCTTTTTGTTTGCATTTTCATTAAAACTACCCCATTGCATACACGCTCCATCCATTATATTCTCAGTATCCTTCTGTAGTAGCACATTTCTGATTCTTGATTAAAGTTACTCAGCTGAATAAATCATGAAACCAATTTTATCAGTCACTGTAATTTCTTAAAATGGATCACCTACACATGACAATGCATGTGAACACATGCATGCAATAACCGTGATAATGGGGGGTGGGGGTGGATGGTGGAAAGAAGCTTATCTATTTCCAATGTTCTGTATTGATCCTTTCCTCTACTATAGGCAGCATAGCTATCAGCAGTTAGAGGCTTGAGTGTTTGTTAAATAACCTAAGGTAGATAAATGGAGGTGTTTCTGTAAATATGTATTGAGTTAAATGAATGGGAAGAATGAAGAAAAAAATATCAGAGCTGAAATGGGAAGAAAAATTTCAATAAAAAAAGTTGGAGGGGGGGAGGTAAATTTCCAATGACAAAGTCAGCTCACAAGAGAATAATCAGCTTAGATGAATCTGAAATCCATTGAGAGATAATAATCAGCCTGCTTCACAACTTCTACAGTCAGCAGCCAGCAACAAGTAAATACCGTCCAAAATGTCCAAAATATCAAGGAGGTGCTCACTAGTTTAACTAATTAACTGTTGCAAATGTAACTGAAATGAATAAACTCAGTAACCTTTGGTGAATATTACATTAGGCTGCATTAGTGAATAGTCTTAAACACATTGCAACTGTATACACTTCACTGTAATTAAGTAAATATGATTCAACAATGAAGGGAAAGATTACACTATCATTAAGATAAGCCATGAACAATGCTCTGAAAAAGTATAAAAACAAAATAAAAAATGAGTACAGCATCTATCAAATTATATTTAGTACAATAACTGAAGGCATTCACACACACGCACAACAAAAAAAGCAATAGTAACCTTAACAGTCAGCTACAAAAACTTACACAATATATGGGTGACCAAAACATTCCTTCAGTTTATTAAGAAAAAAAAGAAAGAAAAAGAAAACAAATTTTTCATTTTCAACATTCACTTTAGCATATTTACTATTTTGTTTCACTGTATGTCATAATTTCAGTCTCCTAAAACTGTTTCTTCTTTTGTAGTCTTCCAGTGAATTGATTTTTTTCAAAAGCATTCTGGAAAGATAGGAATAAATACTAATCCAAAGGTGAATATATCAAGAGTGAAAACTTGCCAGCCAAGCTGGAATAATTTTTACTTGTTCACTGAAGAAACAAGTTTTCTCATGTTATCCAGATGGAATATGATCTTCTTTCTGGTTTAACTAATTCTGGTTGTGTTTTATTGATTGCTGCCTTAAATTGTTTTAAATGGGAGCAGTATATTTTTTTAATCATTTCACCCCAAGCACGGCAGTAATGTCACTAAGATGCAAAGGGTTACTGAGAGTGGAAAAGAATGAGAAGTTCTTAGTGAGAAAAATTGGCAATAAAAGTACAGAATTCAGTAAGTCAGAAGATAGAGATTCACATTGCATTTAAATTTTTTAAGTTTATAGGTGATGGAAAACCAAGAAATCAGAGGAGAGTTCCACAGGTGAGAAATGCTAAAAAAGAAACTACTAAAATAGCACTAACATCTTTTGCTATTTCAACAGTAAAATGATGAGACCTAGTAGCCAATTACACTTAAATTCATATGGCTGCTGTACGAAGGATGAAAGCTCATTACAACAATTACATTGAAAATATTTATAGAAAAGACAAAAGGAAGTTATGTCATGTTGGTGGAAAAATGACTGAAGTTGCAATGTCAGGTCAAGATCGATTACATTGTAAACCCCTTGGATTTATATATCTCAAGATATATAGCAAGAGCACCAAACCAGATATGGCAGCAATATTCAATGTGCAGAGGAATGGTAGATTTAAAAATGTGCAAAATGGATTCTGGTGAGAAAAATTATCTGGCATGATACAGTGAACCAGACCTTCTTAGTAGTGCAGACCGAGCAATTGATTCAATATTATTGCTTCATATCAGTGAAATGGTTCTCTGTGATGATTAAAGGGTAGCAGTTTCATTTTGGAGGCTTTGAAATTTACAAGCTATTTCTTGCTCCAGTTAACAACTGATTGGAAATCATTTTCAAGAGCAGCTGCCAGTTTTACTTTGTTGAACCTATCAAACTTACTATTAAAACAGGAATAAATAGTGATTTATTTTCCTTAACACATAATCTTATGTTCTGCATTATAAAGTAGCTACCACTTTTCATCAAACATCACAATTTCTTTCAAAAACTAAACATTTAAGTGAATTGCACACAGAAACAGGGCCTAGTAGATTTTTTTTTCACTTAACTTTCATAGAAATCACGAACCAAAGTGACTAACATAAAATCAAACTGGTGTAAATGATTTTCAATGCCTGAATTGGAATTTTGAGTGTTGGCTTTCTCTTGTATAGTATAATATTGATTATTCTCAAGTAAGGTCTTCATTTGGTCACAAGCAACTTTAAATGGATGACTTAATCATAAAGCATTGTTCAATAGGAACTCTCTAGTATCAAGTTTTGTAAACCCCTTTTGACATTTTTGATCATTCACAGTACTGTCTGTATGAATTATACAAATCCTTTTGTATATTTGGGTCACAGTTTTATCTTTCTTAGAATAAAAACTATCATTTATAAAAAAATGTAGCTAATTTACTTCCCTCTTAAATATTAGAATCAATAAATAAAATATGCCAATTTTGACTATTTTTAAAAAAAGCGCATGATGATATGACAGCCATCAGAATAGAATCAAAAGTGATCTTTTTGAATGAAGTTGGAATTAAATGCTTCTAATGCTAACAAGAATAAAATGAATGTTTTAGGTTAGGAAATAAATATTCAATTAGGAAAACCTAGAAAAAAAAAAGTATATAAACAGATTTCCATCTGTGTAGAAAAAAATAAGTTTTTCAGAATTGTGATAGGAGTCAAGTGTGATAAAAGACATAATGAGATATATAATCAACTGCAGTAATGAAAGTGTCAAATCAATTATTTCAGATTGAATATTATTTTGGCAATGTAAGAGAATAGCAAAACTCACACTAATGTGTATATACACACACACACACACTCTCTCTCTCTCTCTCCCTATATATATATATATATATATATATATATATATATCAGGAGTTGCCAGTTGAAATTCTTTTATGTTCAATATGCAGCTCAAGAAAATATTTTGAAATTACAGAGGATCTATAAATTAACGTGCAACTCATTTTCTGCACAATATATTGCTATGAATTATCAATCAAGATTTTGAACATATTCAATATAGAGTCATGGTGGCTCAGATTGAGGAATTGGAGAGCCAAGTTCAAATTCCAGTTGAATCCATTACATTATGTGCTAATACCCTTGACTTCTCCCCCCATCTATGGGTAAATAGCAGGACAGACCAGGTTCTATAGCCTTGGATGGCAACTGGTCGACTGCAGAAAGAAATGGGAACCTACTGCTGGAAAAAATCTGCCTCGTCAGTCATGTATCAAAAGATACATGATTGCCTAAGCATATATCATGCATAGCACATAACTGACTGATTTTATGATTATGAAAAGTACTACAAATTAACAGTTTAAAAAAGCTACATAAATTCATACATTAATAAATACAAGGGTTACTTCAAAAGTAATGCTTTCTATTTCTTTCCACAGAAACTATAACAGATATGAAGAGCATAATAACACTGTTGGATTGAGAAATATTTCTGTTACTAAATACCATTTTCCCACAGTTGCCACCACTAACTATGCATTTTCAACAGAGATTAACTCCTGCCTGTATTTCATAGGTTGGCAATTGTGCAGAGTCACCCAAAATGTACCTTGTCACTGCTGAAATGATTACCTACCACCTAACTGTGCTTAAATCCACCCTTTGGTTTGTGTAAACATCTAGAAAGCCTTAATGAAATGTCAAGGAGTACAATATCTTCCACCTGGAGGAATTGAATGACTTTTGCTTTTTACAAAAATTTATGCAATGATGCCAGACTGTTGGCTCGCTGTGATTGTTAATAAGGGAACGAAAAGAATTATGGGTTATTATTGAGAAGATCTAACTTCTACTACCATTACCATCAAATATCAGTATCTGACATTGTGTGTCAACAGGCATTACTCTTGTATTATTAAATACAGGCATTTGTTTATATTTCTAGAAAATATTTATAACAAAATGTGTATATAAAATAAAAATGGGTATGGCTCTTAAACAATTGAAGTTATTGTATATGGCTATTACATTAAGTTTTGTCATCTTTTACGCATATACATACATATGATAAAAATATAGTCTTATAGGTATGCTATATTTATGAGTTAAAGTGCTCAATATCAGGGATAGAGGGTATGTAAATATAAAAGTAGATATTGAGATCAACATCAAGCAGTGACTATATATATATATATATAGCTTGTGAACTAGTTACATTAAATCCAAAATTTAAAAAGAGAGAGACGCTTTTGTGTAAGCCTCTTTCTGGCTAATGTTAACTTCCTTTATACTAAGAGTTTATTTTTCCATGTCAACAAAATAGTAAAATTCCTGGAACAATTCTGTGGATAAGACAAATTGATATAAGAATGAAACAAAAACATTTCTGGAGAGAAAATGTGCTTTTTCAAACCTCTGGCTCTGAGTCCAGCATTGGCTCTTTGGATTTTACATACACTCTTGAATTGACATTAAGTGGATTTATTTAAATTTTATTTTTGAAGCTTTTATTTCTTTTATTTTTTAGTTT
Organism: Acanthosepion pharaonis; assembly: GCA_903632075.3. NCBI lineage: Eukaryota > Metazoa > Mollusca > Cephalopoda > Sepiida > Sepiidae > Acanthosepion > Acanthosepion pharaonis. The sequence goes on along the minus strand of CAHIKZ030005521.1, from coordinate 759,487 downwards.
AATCCTAGCCTTATTTTTCCCCATTTAATTTTTATTTTATTTTCTACATGTAGGCTTTTTAATTTAATTTAATTTTTAAGCCATTTTTTTCCTCCACTCTCTTTTTGTGTATTTTTATAAGCAAAACTTTATTTCGTTTTACTGTAAATTTTTTGTTTTCCACTTTCTTTACTTAATTTATAACTTCCACTCAATTTACTATGTAAATTGTATTTTTATTTTTTGTAAGCAAAGCTGTTTTTTGTAACTGGATTGTGTTAGGCAAACTTGAAGCTTGATATTTACTTTCACCTCAATTTAGTTTTCAAATTGTTTTTTTTTTTAAAGCAAGACTTTAATTTTACCTCGTTTCACTTTAATCTTTTTATATATGTGACTTTGTTGTTTTTGTGATGTCAACGAACACTCATTGCCACTTTTGTAATGCCAACAAATACTCGTTGCCATTTTTGATACAACTATAGTACACTGTTGAACAATACTAGTGTCATACACCTTCAAAAATCACTCGCGCTAATAACACTTGTTCAATAATACTTGCTTGAATAGTATAGTGATCTGAATAGAGAAATAGTATTGTGAATAGAGTAGAGAATAGTGGTCCGTATAGTAATAGAGTATAGAGTAGAAATGGTTATCCGTATAGTAATAGATGATAGACTAGAAACAGAGATCAATTAGACATCACGCTACCTTCCATATATGTGTTTTCTCTATCATCAGGTGGTCTACTTAATTCAATAATGGGATCACCTGTGTTAGCTCACTGGCAAGCTATGTTCAAACTCAAGTGTCACTTTATTCCTATATAACACCTCCCCTTTGAGATGACTTCCTCTGGAGTCGACATTATTCAGCTTTGGTTCACTATTCAAATCTTCCATTGCTGTTCTTTTTCTTTTACTCTATCTCCTTGGTTCACTAATTTCTGGTGACGTGGGTATGTCAAACATGTCATACAATATTTCCATCAGTACCTATTTTCGTGGACTTACTAAATCAGTGAGCCTCCATGTTAACTGATTAGAGTGTTGTCTATGTTCCCACCTTTGTCCATGTACCATATATGACATTTTTCCAATCTGTTTTTCAATAACGCCATCTTCCCAGAATTCCTTTCCATATTGGTACATTTTAAAAAACACTTCATCACCAGGTTTAAAATACTTATTTATACTATTTTGATTCCTTGATGTTATCATCTTCCATTCTGGTAGTATTTTGTTAAATTCAAACTTAATCTTCCTGGCAAACATTTATGCAGGCGACATTCCAGACATGGTGTTTGGGTTTGGTGTTATTCTGTAAACACTCAAAAATTGTTGTAGCATTACTTCATCTGATCCCTGTTCCTCCGACTTTTTTTAATGCCCCTTTTAAAAGTATCAACAAACTGTTCTGCTTGTCCATTTGATCTTGGATGATAAGGGGGAATTGCAATATGTTCTATTGCTAATGATTTGCAAAAAAACTTAAATTCACTAGATGATAGAGTCAGGATCACTGAACCTTGCAAAAATCTTGTGTAGGAAATTTATTGTTACTGCAGTCGTCTGTCTTCTACATTTAAATATTTCTGGCCATTTAGTGGCTTAAATTTTTGCAACAATGCTGGTATTACAATTCTTTCTGCGTATATAAGAACATCATTATATAATGAAAACGCATTATTTCCAGTAGTATTTTTTCCTCTAAATCATAATTGCTTCTTCATTATCATTATAAAGTCATCTTTTTTCAACTTAACTCTTATTTCCTTCAATATTTTGGTCAGTTCTCTTACAGTATTGTATAATACATTATTAATTTCATTTTCGGGCCTTGTCGCAGTTACTGTCTTAAGTGCTTCGCAGAATCTTGGTATTAGTCAAGACAATCCATCTGCATGATTTAATTTTTTGGATGGTAGAAACTTCATTTTATAATTATAGTTCAATAGGATAGGTCCCCAATTCTGCTGTCTATTTGCTGTATGTGTGGGAATTTTTTTTTTTATCCATATATGGACAATAATGGATGATGGTCTGTTTGAAGTATGAATTCTCTACCAGGTATGAATTTATGAAACTTTTTCATAGCAAATATGATTGCCAATGCTTCCTTTTCAATCTGGTTGCAGCTTCTTTCAGCTGCAATTAATGATCTTGAAGTGTGAGCTATTGGTTTAGTTGTTCTGTCCTCATATTTGTGTAGTATCACTGCTCCAGTACCTGAATCACTTGCATCTAATGCAACCACAATCTTTAATTTAGGGTCAAAAATGAGCTGGTGACAAATCCGACGTTAAGACTTTCTTGATCTCTTTGAAAGCACTTTTGGCATTCATCTGTCCAATTCCATTTCACATCTTTCTTTAGCATTCAAAGGTATTCAATTCATGCATGTTTGTTATATATATGATATAATTATATATATATGTTATATATGATAGTAATTAGCAAACCCTAAAAATGCTTGTAACTTTGTTATTTTTGTTGGAGCTGGCATGTCCTTTATAGCATTTGCTCTTGAAGATTTCCAGTCATCTACCATTTTTCATTTATTCCTAGATAATTTCGTCATTTAAATATTTAAAAAACAATTTGCATTTTCCTTCACTGATCTTAAAACCATATTCTTTAATTCTCTCAAATACTTTTTTTTTTTTTTTTTGCATGTTACTTTTATTGTCTTTTGTTTTTTCTAAGTATGTCATCCTAAATATGCTTGTGCAAATCCAAACCGGCAAGCATGGTATCCATTACCTGTTGGAATATGCCTGGTGCTACCTTTGTACCAAAAGGAAGTCAGTTGAATTTGTATAACCCTCTATGAGTGTTAATTGTTAATAGTTTTGAGCAGTCTTCGCTGACTAGTACTTGTAGGTAAGCATCTGATAGGTCCAATTTAGAAAAAAATTACCTCCATTCAATTTGGCAAAAAATTGTTTTAAACTTTCATTTAACCCCGTTGAAAAATCAGCACATACACAGTTTTTATTATTCCTTTTTTTAATGTAGACTGTTGGTGATGCCCATTCGGAATAGTATATTTTTGATATTACACCTAATTTTTCTAGTCTGTCCAATTCATTATTAATTGGATCTAGGCCACAAAAGGTACACTCCTTTTTGGCTTAAATGTCGGCATTACATTCTCTTTTAACTCAAACTTAGCTTTTGCTTTCATACATGTCCCAAAAACGTCTGGAAAACTGTTTTTCAGTTCATTTTTCAATTTTTCAGTTGCCATATTAGTACTGTCATAACAATATTGATTTTGTTGCAAAAAGAGTTAATTGGGAGGTCCCAAAGATCAAACAATGCAATCCAGTCTGTTCCAAACAAATTAGAAGTATTCTTTAATACAAACACCACCACTTTTTTGGTTTTTCTCATAAAAGAAAATTACAGCTGAATTCAACCAAAAAGTTCAACCTCTTTCTTGAGACTCCATGCAAAACTTTATTAGATGTCAATAAACTGGGTTTACCCATTTTCCTCCATGTCTGTTCATTTATGATAGTGATATTACATCCTGTAAAACAAATTTCCTTTTTTTAATTTGTCTGGTTAAATTTCCCTTTTGAGATTTTCTTATTGTTACTTGTTAATTTTCCTTTTGTTCATATAAATTTTGTTTTTTTCATGTTCATTTTTGTATCTATTTGTAAAAATTTTTGTCCTAATCTCCCACATTCAGCATTTTTTGTTCTAGAAAAAACAATCACTTTTAAAATGCTTACCTCCACAACCATGCAAGTATTAGGTCTTGAGATTTATATTTTTTTCCTGTCCTGTTGGGAGTTGAAAAACATTTGTAGTTTTTTTTTCTTAGATGGTCGGATGCTATGTATTTGTGAATTGTCTTTTTCTTCAACCCTTGCGGTATCAAGTTTCAAATTCACAATACGTTGACATTCTTCTGCTATTCTCTGGATACTTAATTTCAAATTCATTTCTTATTCAGCAAGTATGCTGGATCTTATATCCTTGTCCTTATTAAAAGTTAAACTCTGTATGAATATCAGGCATTTAAATAAATCAGGAGTTAATTCATTTAACTTGATGTTCTCACATTCTTGATTCATGACTCCTGCATATGTAACAAAATCTTCATCATTGGAATTTACTAAGACATTGCCATGGTGTATTAAATAATTTAAATTTTTGAAAGTTATTACAACTGTTTTTTTTTTTTTTCTCACCTATTTTTTTTGGTAAAATATAGTTCACATATTTTTTCATGTCCAACAGGGACAATTTCCTTAATAATAAATCAATTTTCTTTCATCATTCCAATGCAAACAATCCCTTTTGAAGATCCCTTTGTATAATAAGTTGGAAAAGTTATCCCTTCATCTGGATTGTACACAAATTAGCAATTAGCAACAGCATCTGGAGGAATGAATCTGAAAACTTTTCCTTTATGGTTTAGGTAAAAACTTAAAAAAGCTTCTGTTGTTGTAACTGTTGTTTTGTAATTTTTTGTTGCTGCAACATTTTGTTCTTCTTGTTGCTTTTGTAGCACCAACATTTGAATCATAATAGCTTTTAATTCTTCCATTTTTGCTGTACTCTGCTGAATATTTTGAAGATTAATTTTTGAATAACTTTACCTGGTTATTTCTCTGTTGTCCTGCAAATATGATGTCTCTTTTGGGAAGTGGTAAATATTACTGAATAGTCTATTATGACATGTAGGATATGTATATTGTCTTTTTCAATACTGTAAGTTCAATGAATACTCGTCACCAACTCATAAAAACATTAAAAAAAGTAATATATTAAAATTGACTTGGATTTTTACATTTTAAAAGCTAATTTTTTTTTTTTTTTTTTTTTTAAAAATCACTAATGAAGTCAAAATTTACTTCAAATAACTTTTTCATATGTAAAGAAACAAGAAACAGAAGTTACTTGTTCACAACATAAAAGTAGTATTTCTTTTTCCTTTCTGAATAAGGACTTATATATATATATATATATATATATATATATATATATATATAAGTATATAAAAAATAATCCATCAGTGATATAAAAAGACAAATAAGAGCAAGTCAAGATATAATTTAATCAAATATTATTTGTATAGGCAAAATAATCTACTGGCATATATATTGACACTCATCTCTAAAACCTTTGATAAGATATTTTTATCACTGTCCTAATTTCAAAAACCACTTTTAAGAAAAAAAAAAGTTTAAGCAATAAAATTTTTTTAGTCTTGTCCATAGATTAAAAAAAGTAGCATTACCTATAAAATAGCTTAAAATGTTTTGACTGCAAATCAATTTTAACAAAATTAATCAATTTAAAGATCTGTTTAATATGAAGGTTAAATTAAAAAAAAAAAACAATTAAGTTGGGATTAATAGATATATCAATAAATAAAATGTTATTGTATTTATTTGTTGAATATTTCACTATTTACAAGTATTTAAAAACTGCATTAATGAACTTATTTTTTATAATAAAAAAAAAAAAAAGTTACTAGTATATATTTTTAAATCTTTGAGAAGTTTCCTTATAGACAAGCCTGATATTTTTGTGCTCTTGTTTGAAGAGATCAAACTATGTCAGTGTACAGTGTGGCCAAAGATAAGATTATCTACACAGCAGCTATTTTTATTTGGTATTTTAGAAAACAGAATCAAGTAAATCAGTGGTTTTACCAACAGAGACATGCAGTGACATTCTGAACACTAATAGAAAGTTTATGTTTGTAAGTAATAAACAATAAGTATTTTAAAATAAGCATTTAAATTTGTAAAGGCAACATCAAATCCTTATGTACTATAATTTTCATTTGTGTGACTAAGAGGGGAAGGATTAGAATTTCAAACAAATTGAATATCAAGCTAAAAATGTTTTAAAGTTTAAACACCCAAAAATAAAAGCTTTTTTTAAAAATAACTAATAAACTGCACTTGTACATTGTTTTTGAGAGATCATGTTTAAAAATTTGATTATTTTAGTAATAACCTTCCTGAAGCTGTCATGTCGATATCAAATATTTTATTGTTGTCAATTAAAATTGGAAAAAACCACAATCACTCTGAATTATTAATATACTCAAAGTTTTTGTTTTACAATATATATTTTTAAATTCATTACTTTTTATTTGAAATAAATAAAATGGATTATAATTCTGAATCTGGGTATTTTGGGAATTAGTGCTAAATGTAGAACTCAGAAATTCTAAGAAAACAATTTCAGACAAAAACAAAATCAAAACAACTGTAGAAATAATAAGCATGAATTTCATTTAATTCACAATTAAGCAATGTTCAAAAGGCCAGAACAACATTCTACTGTTTGTATTATACAGATAATCAGGTTCTGCAAATGATATTTTTCAAGTAAACAGAGTCAAATGTAGTAAATGAGTGTTTATGCATGACAAAATATCTGCTTCCAATGTGTGTGGGTGTTGAGTAGTCAAAACATAGTAGCAGCATATTATGAATACTATGAAAAGCAGTGTTTTGGTTTAAATATATTTTTGTAAATCTACTCATGAGAAAAAGTCAATTAAAATTTAGTTTCTGCACTTTTAAATGTAGTATAATTCACTACAATTTGTCCCATCTGACAAACTTGAGCTGAAATCTTATTGGATGGGTGCTAATTTAATTTCAAATTGTAACTACCTTTTATATAACAGCTAATTAATGAATTATTGTCAATGGGTTTCAAATTACAGAGGAAAAAAAAAAGTTCAATATAAAGGTAGGATAAGAACAAAAAAAAAAAAAAAAAAAAAAAAAAAATTAAGATATTTTAAAGATTATTTAGAAATGTTGGAAGATAAGCAGAATTAATCAGGGACTAGAAAATTGTCTATAACTAACCATGTGCAAAAAGGAACTAATTTATAAATTAAAATATGATGCTGGTGATTAACATACATCTTTCTAAGAAATTAAATGAAAATTTAAAAAAAAAAAAATTAGAAGGTAAAAACACACACACTAAAAAACAGTAAGTCCTTTTGACTTTGTAGTTTTAAAGTTTTTTCATGTTAAATAAAAAAAAATATATCTATGTTTAAAAAAGCCCAATCACAATCCCCATGCAACAAAAAACTACAGGGTATTCCAAAATTGCATCACCATTGATAACCTTGTAAATTTTATATTTATTTACCAAATGGAATCATGTTTCTGTAAATGACAAATATATTATTAAGAAATTTTATTGGTTGAATTATGGAAAATGATGTGATGCAAATTTTCCTTGGTTGCTATTTCACAAGTGTATGTTTTCTGCAAATTGTCATGGGACTTTTGGAACACACTGTACTTCTAACAAAATGCTCTGTTACATCGCAAGGACAAAAACCCTTTTACATTCTTTTTATTTAAGTTGTTTGCCTGGACTCATATTTTTAGACATTCAATAATTGGGTTTCTTTCTGTGTAGAAAAAAGGGGACAAATAAAATAAAAAAAAAAAATTAATAAATAAACCGGGTTAACTTAAGGTTAGGAGTGGGGTTTTTCTTTCTGTGTAGAAAAGGAGACAAATTTAAAAAAATAAAATGAATAATACAATCAACCCTTCTACTTTACCAAGTTTGTGTATTAATTTTTGTTTTATTTTCAATTTTAAAATATAAAATGATTAATTTGTCATTGCTATTCTACAGAAAAAAAAGGTTTTAGTGTATTATTTGTTTTTTGTTTAAAGTTTCCTGTTAGGCTGTTATAAATAAGACTACATTTATCAAAAAGAAAAATTACGATAATGCGTAGAGACTTCAAAGAGATATAGCTGTAAAAAAAAAAAAAAAATAGGCCAAATTTTATGATTGCGCCTCCGGAAATCTTGAATAGTAGTCTGGGCAGAATAAAACAATGTCTGTGTAAGTGTAATGTAGGACGAATTGCCAACAAGATGTCCTATTTTTGAATTTTTAATTTTATTTTCCATCAGTATGTGTATTAACTGATTGCTTTCTCCATTATATGAACAGTGCTGGAGTAATCACATAAAAACAAAGCAAATTTTAAGAGACTCAAACTCAATATCTAGAAGTTCTAAATGTGCTATATTTGCAATAGAGCAACCAGTTTTCTAACAAAGGAATGTAGAGATTTTGGAATAATTCTTACTAGGTTTGCCATGGTTTCTTATCCCCTGGAAGGGTCCTCAAGCAGATGGCCAAGTGTGTCTATGGTTAAATATGTTTTAAACTGATATTTATTTTAAAATTTGTACAAGAAAATAAATTAATTAAATTTTATTGATTTTATTTAATCAAGATATTAGCATTGATACAAATTCAACAAATCATCCAATATTTCTTTATATATTTAATGTAAATCAATTTTTATATTATCTAATTACTAAAATAACCACATACTTTATATATTACAACATACATAATAAATTACAAGCAATAATTTCAGATCTGTAAAAAATAAATAAAAAACAATTTGTAAATTTATTAAACCAATATTCATATGATTTTGTATAAATTTAGTGTAGAGAAAGTGAAGAATTAATTTTTAAAATCTGAATTGCTTCAGGAATTATAAGAAATAAACAACTACTATGTAAGGAACCTACCAAATTTTAAAGTTGTTTTTTATACTATATTTTCATATTAAGCCAGTAATCAGTTATTATTCTATTGTGAAGTGGAAGACTCACTTTATAATAAACTACTTTTTAATTACCGTAAAATACTTCTTTTTTTTTCATCTTCTATGTGCCACATACCTTCAGGACATGGGCGATCATGATTTTCCAAAACATGAAATTTTCCCTTGTGGCTCTTAGCAATGTTTCTCCCGTTCAACAGGTAAGTGACCTGCTGCCTTCTCCTATCTCTCTTGCTCTTGATATGCTATGTAAGGATTAAGTTTTCCAAGCCCTCCTTCTGCATTGTGTTCAAGAAATTTCAACTCTTTCTTATTCTAAGTGTTCTTTTTGTTGCTTCCTCATTGCTTACTTGCTCATTTCTTCTGATGCCAGTTTCCTCTTCATCTATGAGGAGATTGTCAAGCATTTACTGCTATACAAGGGGATTGATATCACATAGCAATTCAGTACTGTTTTCTTTGTTTCTAACAGTATTTTCCTGTTTCTTAGTACTTTCTTTAGCCTTTTGAAATGCATTCAGATTTCGGTGTCGCAGTTAAAACACTTCCTAGATATTTAAACTTCTATACTTGCTTTTTCTGATATGATATTCACAGTTTTAGTTGTACTTTATCTCTTGTTACTAAATAAACTATATATACATATATATACATCATATATATATATATATACATATATATATACATACATACACATATATGTATATACATATTTCTTCATATATATATATATATATATATATATATACACATGTATATTATATTTACATGTATTCATATAAATATATATATATAAATACATGTATATTATATACATGTATATACATACACATGTATATACATATATACATACATGTATATATATATACATGTATATACATATATACATACATGTATA